>JASCZW010002962.1:0-68131 GCA_034211315.2 Aedes japonicus | reverse complement strand
CCAGTCGTTTAGTTGTAAGGCTTGGTTTAAACCAGCAAAGTTAGCTCGGTTGAAATCAAATTCTCTTCCATTAGGGACGCCGGTGAATCTCACTAGTGACGGGCATTTGATATTGCTATGTATAGAAGGATGAAACGAATCGGTATCAACTAAGGCTTCAAGTGCTTGAGAGACCTCACACTGACTAATCGCATTACAGCCAACAAAAATCAGGTCCAAAGTTCTGTTCAAAGAGTTCGTCACATAGTTCATCTGTTTCATGTGAAGTATTGCCATTCCATCGATGAGTGCTGAGTTAGCAGGACTGAATGAAGATTCCGTGGGATCAATATATAACCGTCCCGAGTGACTCCAAGATAGCCTAGGCTGGTTTAAATCACCAAACAGCAGATGAAAATTACGCGGATGCAAATTATGCTTTTCAATAGTGCTCACTGACGTTGATATATCAGGAGGAAGATAAACAACACCAAGACAAACTGTTCGTGAGCACCCATCAATATTGACCCATAATTGTTCAATGCTACTGTCAACTTTAACCGAAGACGCTGAGGAACCCAAGCGATTGGATACGGCAATCAAAATACCTCTTCCTCGTGCTTTACCTGTTTTTCTGAATCATGGTCGTTTCGGTAAACGTTGTATGCACTGCCAAACAAATGCGATGGTTGGAACTGATCATTCAGCCAGGTTTTGGTTAAAACCACTACGTCGAGTTCTGCGTCAGACACGGAAACAAACAGGTCGTCCACTTTCGTTCGTAGCCCTTTTACGTTCTGGTAGTATACGTTGATGCCGCTATGCTGAATTATCAATCCGTTGGCGTAAACGTTGTAGCCGTTTTATGTTAAATGGACACTCAGTGCTCCAGGCAGCATGACAAACATCCAGTTCGTCATCGACAGTAGCTTTTCGTTGCTTATTTGACTGAACACAATTTATGCACTTTTCGAAATCAGATGCACACTGCTTGACATAGTGTGACCCAGCGCATTTTTGGCAACATTATGGCTTACCTGCAAGTAGCAGCTTTGTGGTTAAACTCTGAGCAGTTAAAACATCGATTAACATCAATCGATTCTAAGGAGTGTATCGAATATAAGCTATCCACATACATTTGCGTTGTGCGCATGTATTTGTGATGGTTTTTATGCTCTAAACACTGCATGCTGTGCGTTTGGCTGTCAGCTTTTGTTTACTTGCTTGTGCGGTTCAAATTCTGCGTTTTCAAAATGTCGCGTATTGAAAAGGAAGTGAAAATTAAGGTTCTGGACACATGGCTAAGTGAGAAGGGTATTACTAGGGAACGTTCAATAATGATGTCACGCAAAAAGTTACATTTTATACCCCCCCCCCTGTCACATTTCTTGTATGGACCTTCAAATTTTTTTGTATGGATTGTCACGTTTTCTCACCCCCCCCCTTACTGCGTGACATCATTATTGAATCTTCCCCTATGCGAAAATTGGCGAAGTGGTTTGGAATTCATCATTAAGTGTTAAAACCATCATAAATAAGTTTGGGGAACACTATTCTTTGGATGAGCTACCAGGAAGAGGCAGAAAACCCGGTTCTTCCAACCCGAAACTGGAGCAGAAAGGGTTATCTCTAGTCATGAAGTACAAATCAATGTTAATACGTGATTTGGAAAAAAAAGGAAGAACGAGTGTCGGAATGATCCAGCGTATCAAGAGGCGAAACCACCTGAAGACCTACAAGAAGCAGAAAATCTCGAGACAAAGTTCAGAACAGAAGAAGCGAGCAGCAACAAGGGCCCGAAATTGTATTCGCGTCTTTTGCAGCGTCCGGATGCATGCGTTTTGATGGACGATGAGACCTATGTAAAGAAGGACTCAAAAACCCTTCCAGGTCCACAATACATTACTGCCGTCGTTGGGGAGGATATGAGCGATGCGAACAGGTCGATTCAAGTGGAGAAATTCGGTCGAAAGGTACTGGTATGGCAAGCAATATGTTCCTGTAGTTTGAAGTCAACCATTTTTTAAACTACCGGAACTATAAATGCGGAAATCTATCGATCTGAGTGTCTCTAGAAGAGATTGTTGCCTTTATATAAGAAGCATAGTACACCTCCACTGTTTTGGCCCGATTCAGCGTCGGCTCACTATGCCAAAACCACTCTCAATTGGCTTGCGGAAAAGGGTATAGATTTCGTTGAGAAAAATATCAATCCACCAAATTGCCCTCAGCTTCGACCCATCGAACGTTACTGGGCAATCGTGAAGAGGGTCTTCAAGAAGACTGATAAGGCAGCTGGGAACATGCAGGAGTTCAAAAAAATTTGGGCTCAAGCGTCCAAAAAATGCGATGCAACACTTGTCCGTAACTGGATGAAGAGCATTCGATCCAAAGTTCGAAAATTCGTGAAGGAATAACTTAAATTTCATCCGATCTTCATTATGTTCATGTTTAACCTCGTATAATAAAGGATCAATTTTTGTATGAATAAAATATCGGTTTTCAACATAATTTGAAAGAAAGTTTGTGGATAGCTTATTTTCGATACACGCGTTATGACCATACAGCGATCCCAATCAATTCAAACATACTTCAATTTCAGCAGAAAATCAAAAGAACACGCATCAACCTCAACGACCATGGCTTTTGTGTTTTTATAATACGGAATATTTTTAACATCGCAGACTCGGGAATTTTATTCTGTCGCCTAAATTTATCTATGAGCTCTGTTTTAGTTAAATCTTCTGAGATGCCTAATACTTTCACGCGTGGTTTTAAACCCTTCTGTAGCTCTATATCATACCTGTCCGCTAGTTTTTCACTTGCTGTACGCTCCATATTTTCAGCATCGCCGTAAGAATCACATCTCACTGCGACCTCCCCGTTATCACGGGAGTGTATATCTCGTACAGCAAACAAACAAGGGTCCGCGGATGTCTTGTTTGGTCATACCGGCAATCTGTGTAGCTTTTGGTCTGAACAGCACAGTTTGTTTGAGTCGTTTCACTTTGCTCGACTTGGGCATCGGAGACAAACCGAGAGGCTGTTTGTCAATAATGGGTGTTTTTGCACTCGTAGAAATTACTCGCATTTTTCCCAATCTTAGAAGACTACCTTCATTTAAAGCTACACTGTTATCTTGCTCGGTTACAGTGTTAACGTTCACTGGTGTCTCCGAATTCCTGCGCTTGCCGCCTATTGCGTTACCAGAGTGTACAACATTAGCGTAAGTCGTCTCGTAACGTGAAGCGTGGGCGGAGGAGTTCAAACCTGCTGCTTTCATTGCATTAATAATCGCATCTTCGATAACAGGTAAACACTGTGGCTGAAAACATTTCTGAAACTTGTCAAATTGATGCTTAAAAGCCTTTTTCGTTCGATCTTTTGCAGCACATACAAATTCGTACATCTTGGTAACTTTTTCCCCTAGCTCGTTGCACTTATTTATGCTGAACCTCATTTAAGTTGAGTTGCTTTTTACGGCACCCAAAACACATGTATTTGAGGGCAACATTCTCCTTCATAGCAGTTGCGCCAGCAGGGCTTAGGTCGGAACATTTGGCATGGTAGATGTTATCACATCTACCAAAACAGTAAACACGGTAATTTTCCAAGATTCGAAAAACTTTTCTCCAATTTTTTCATCAATGAAAAATCAACAAATGCCTGTCAAACGTGTTTTGTTACAACCACCAGGTACGCGGTGGTGTATTAAACCGTGCGTCCAGATTTACTTTGAATCGAGCTTCATTGATCGTGAAAAGCTATGGAAGATTAGGGACGAGAACGTTTTTCCCGGGAAACTGGCCAGAATGATAAATGCTACGATGGATGGTGAACAGTGTCACGCAAAGATTCGGGTTTGTTATAGGACTAGTTTGAAACACGCAAAGGACTTCGACAAGGTGATGGTCTTTCCTGCCTCCCTGTTCAACATTGCGCTAGAAGGTGTTAAGGACTGTATTCGATGAAATTTGGACACACGCAATTGTTCGTAACTTTTTAGCGTGTGGGTAAAAATTATTGATATTTTAACTGCATGTATTTCATTGTGTTGTTTCAATTGTGTAATGAGTTTTGTGAAGATCGGTCGAGTGATTTCAGAGATAGCTTCGAATGAAGAAATAGTGTGCCAACAAATTTTGGGCACTCACTTCGAAAACCCAAACGCTTCTCATCGATGGATCGGAAAACAGCTCGGAATCGCACATTCAATTGTATCTCATGTGATCAAAACGTTTAAGGACCGTAAGACAACCAAGCGGAAAATGGTAGTGGCTAAAAACGTGGCACATAAAATCCGGAGAAGACCAGGATGGTATTGAACCATTTTAAGCGTTGTCCCAACATTTCGATCAGGGATGTTGTGAAAAGGCGAAAGTTTCAGTTTGTTTTGTGCAGAAAACAATGAAACGTTCTAGATTACATGTGTGCAAGGTCCAAAGGCACCAAACCGGAGCGATAAACAGAACTCGGTGGCCAAAACTCGTGCAAGAAAACTGTACAGGGAGTGGCTCACAAAACCGTTCTGCATTGTGTTGGACGATGAGACCTACATTAAAGCCGACACCAAACAAATGCCAGGACAGAAACACTACGTCGCCACCTCTAAGTTGGCCGTTCCGGAGAGTGTACGGAAACTGTCGAAATTCGCCAAAAAATTCCTTGTCTGGCAAGCGATCTGCGGATGTGGCAAAATGAGTCAGCCCTTCATCACCTCTGGGACCGTCAACGGACAAATCTACAAGGACGAATGCCTCTAAAAACGACTTCTGCCCTTCTTGAGATCTCACGCTGGCCCGACACTGTTTTGGCCGGATTTGGAATCTTGCCACTATGCCCGGCCGTCTTAGACTGGTACAAAGAAAATAATGTAGTTTTTGTACCAAAAGACGTCAACCCTCCAAACACTTCGGAGCTTCGCCCAATTGAAAAATTTTGGGCAATCATGAAAGCAAAGCTCGTTAAAACTCCAAAACTGATAGAAAATGAACTTGAACTAAAGAAAGTATGGTTAAAAGTAAGTAAGCAAGTCGGTCCTATCATTGCCCAAAATTTGATGAAAGGGTCAAGGCAAAGGTGCGGGCATTTTAGTTGGGAGAAGAGGTTCAATAAACCAATGATGTCAAAACTTAACCATTTAGTAGTACTTTATTTCCAGAAAGTTTGAAAAGAATCGGGCGCAAGGAAAATTTTTGGTGACCTATTTTGTGTGTCCAAATTTCATCGAATACAGTCTTTATGAAACGTGCGGACTTTAACATACGGGGTAGGATTTTCAATAAATCCGGCCAGTTCAGCTGCTTTGCTGATGACGCGTGGACATTGTCGGCAGAGCGTTCCAGGTTGTAGTCCAGACATACTGAACAGTGGAAAAGCGCACGGTGAACTTTTTTGCAATTTTTCTGTAACTAGAAATTAGAAGAAAAATTAGTATCTTCCATTTAATTCCAACTACCTTTGCTTATCTTCGACAGATACGCGTATTTTGTCTACAATGTGCAGACTTCTTCAGTGTCTCGTACTAATAACTCGACTTCGAGTCGAGTCGAGTTATTAGTACGAGACACTGAAGAAGTCTGCACATTGTAGACGAAATACGCGTATCTGTCGAAGATAAACAAGGTAGTTGGAATTAAATGGAAGATACTAATTCTTCTTCTAATTTCTAGTTACAGGTATTCCACTCAACAGCTCAAACCCTCTAGAATTTTTCTGTGCCTCTTTCACGATGAAATTTTGTGCCGGCTAAAAAATTTACATGTTACAGATATGACAGTTCTTTGCCAAAATTTTCAACGCAATGATGTTATCTTACGTATAACGTTTGTATTGTATACATCATTTAAAGATGAACAAATGATGGGTAAATCACATTGTCTTTGTATACTTAGAGATGGTTATCCAATGTGTCAATTTATTTATGCTTACCTTCAGTACGTATTTTCCGAGAAGTATACTGATTGTAACTAAACAATGAATGTTTAGCGAAAATGAGCTTCGAAAGATACTCCTAATATTAGTTATTAATATGACTAATTTTAACATATTCCATTCCAGCTTTCCATCCTAAGAACGTATAAGTTGATCAACAAGCAGTCTTGCAATAATTTATTCTCACTCATTTGAACTCGTAGCCAGCAACCCGTGAGAACTAAAGACAAACATTCCACCAAAGCCGTCAGAGAATTGCCAGTGACTCCAGGTCCAAATCTTCAATCTCATCGCTAGCCCCCCTCCCCCTCTCGCGTCACACAACGTCGAACGTTGCGTTTTGCTCTGGTGGCTTAAATTGTAACAGTGTATAAATAAAAATCATTGAGCATAACTAAGTTGTGTGCAATTTGACCATCACCTGGGCTGACTGATGCCGCAGAAATCAACGAGCAGCCGCCGCCGACGACGACAACAACATCGGCTAGGGTGCGCAATGACTCACAGTGAATGAATGAGCTTGATTTTTTCTTTCCAACCCGGTCCCCATCGGGAATCAAACATAAATAACTGCTCAATCAATTTACCTTGTGCTACATTTTTTGTCCGGATTTCTTTCTCGGATCAATTTGATTTGATTTGGTCGCAACAACTGCGATGATTGTTTCTAGCTCGTTATCGTCATCGTCGGTAAAGGTTTTCGGATCGAGATGAAATTAAATTAAATCCTTTTTTTTTGTGTGTGTATTCACAATGTTCCATCGATTGGGTTTTCAATTTTCGTCTTAGTAGTAAATGCCCGTGAAATCCGTCGGCGACTTGGTGGCATGGTTGTTGTAAGCGACGAACCCGATTCCCGGGTGTCACCGCGTGCGCACAGGTTGTGGGGCGAGAAATGACTCTAATGTGCGTTAATTATTCAATGTTCCGCGTTTCGGAGCACCGAGCGGGCCTGACCAAGTGATTTTTCTTGCATCGTAATGTTGTCCACGTGCCCCGGAGCTTCTCGGAGTGTGTTGGTGTGTTGTGGCGTAGCAAATCGAGCGTGATTAATTTAATAGCTTCGGAGGAAGTTCTTCTGCCGTTCGGAAAGTGGCATGGATGAATGTCCGGGCGTACGTCAACGCTGTATAAATGCGTGCTGGGAGTGAAAGAGTCATGTGGTAGGTGAAATTCTACACCATGTGAGCGGATCAACGGAGAATGAATGACTTTGGAGCAATGGGTTTAAGTGATCCAATAAATTTAGCGGTAATTTGTGCGGAACTATGCAAGGTGTTCGATTACACTTGATTGTAACGGGGGTTTTGGAACTAAATCAATTTCAGCTTTCCTCCAGATATAGAAGAATACCCGCCTCATAAGGCTGCAAAATTCAATTCAATCTCATATGGGAAAGCCAACAAACCATATCTCTTTTTGAGGCTTGAGGCTATTTTCCGCACTCGATTTCGATAGGACTGGCCGCCGCTGCTGTGGCAGAAAAAGGATTGCAAATCTCTCCCCCGGGACCAGCGCGCGAGATTAATCGATTTAATTGATTTGGGCCGTTCCGATGACGATCTGCCGCACGTTGCTACGGACAACCGGACGACGATTGGCTGCCGCCATGTGGCAGTCGGCTTACACTTTGTGTGCGCTTTGGTGCTTGGTGAATTGTGACGGGTCAGTAAATATATCAGTCGCAGGTCGGATGATCCCTCGGGATATATTCCGGATGATCTTGGGTGGCTTTGTTTGCTGCCTTGCCAGCAGACTTGGTTGGGATGTGTTTTCTTGTATTTGGAATTGCTGTTGAATGAACGGACTTATGATACAATGGGGTCGCTTTTGATTATGTTTTGGAAAAATGTCTGATGAATATTTCGAAAAAGCAAAAGATTTTCAAGAGCAAATCATTCTATAATTATCTGACGCAAAGTAATGCTCCTGATGACAGAATTCTCAGATAAGTCATCAGGTTATAGGAAACGTATTCTCGGTAATTGCACAATCAACTATTATCATCGGCTAATCCATTCCACTCGAGTGCATCGCGTAACGGATAAATGCAGCCGGGAGTCTCGTTTTCGGAATGGTATGAACAAAAAAACAAATAAACAATTCAATTACATTAGCATTCATAAATGTCACCAATATCGGTGTTTAATAAATTACCGTACATGCAACAGTTGATTAAATGTGACAAGGCGCCTGCCGAACCGTGGAAAAGGCTGGATCTCGCTCTCGGTACCATAATCGCTGCTGCTGACGACGGTGGGGAATCTCGCTGATGGGGTTGTCATATTGCATACGCTCCGAAAGGAAGTCGCGTACCGTCGTTCGGGTCCAGCCCGAGTGCAGCGTCGTATTTGCAATTTAAACTTTTCAGCTGCTCGCTTGCATCATTCACAGTATTCATATCCAAGTAGGAAATAAAGCAAATGCTCATACGAGTAGATCCTTCTCTCTCTATCTCTTATTTTCAAGATCATGTTTGCATCGAACTACCACACCAGCGACTGGAGGACCGGGGCTGGAATTACAACTCGCGCAGAAGCGGAATTTATTACCATATTATTATTCAATGAATTATGCAAATCTTGGCGCATTTTTTCGACCCATTGTGTCTCTTCTAGTGCGCGACAACGAGCAGTGACGACGATGGCGGCGAGGACGATGGTGCATAAATTAGCAGTTCGAGACATTGGTCTTCACGGAGTTT
Organism: Aedes japonicus; assembly: GCA_034211315.2. Lineage (NCBI taxonomy): Eukaryota > Metazoa > Arthropoda > Insecta > Diptera > Culicidae > Aedes > Aedes japonicus. The sequence continues at coordinate 59,514 of JASCZW010002962.1, read as the reverse complement.
CCTTCGTTCGGTGGTCGGCATGGAACAGCAGCAGGTATCCTGCTTTATTGGCAGGCGTTAGATGAACAGCTGTGTGAATTGGTGATCAGGAGTGAGTTATTTGATGATGATCTGTTAAATTACACACGGGTAAAATAAACAATGTTCTGTCAGTACGTCGATTGTATTTCAGAGATGATCGCATTGGGTGTGAATACACCTTCTTGCATTGAAAATGGAGGTAATAATGAAAGGTAAAGTGTGTGATATATTGTTATTCAAATTAAAGACGCTATTAACATTTTTGATCTCTTACTCAAACGTATTTTAAAGTCAAGTCGATGGGAACAGCAGTTGAATTTTGACGAAAGAGTTTCGTTTCATTATTTTTCAACAATTCCCAAGAAATCAATAAGCAGTTTCAAAGCATCTTCACGGCAGCCTATCAAGCATTTAAGTCGGCTTAAATGCAACATAAATGCCACTTTTGGCCTAATATACAGCTGTTTTACTGCAATGCTATGATAATGCTGTATTAATGCTATTATATATTCGAAATGCTTATTACAGGGTTCAAGCATCATAGGTCTGTATCCACATTAATCCAGACACCTTCAGATCATTGTTACTTTTGAAATATCGCACGTAGGAATAAAAAATTTCACTGTGGTATAGCTGAGAGTCTATGATGAAAAAGACTATAATTGATGTTTACATTTCATGTTTAGTATTCAAGATGGCGACGAAAGAAAAACAAGTGCGCGATCGAATTTTGTACGGGCGTACGGCAAATCCTTGCAAAAACATTGGATTTACCTAAATCCACTGTACACGATGTGCTCAAATCATTTTCGAAACGTTTGACGGTGGAAAAGAAACCGAGAAGTGACAAAAACATTGGACGCGCTGATCCTGTCATGGACCGAAAGGTGAAAAGGATATTAACGAAAAACCCAAAATCTCTCCATTCGACCGGTGCCTCGTAAAACAGGGACGTCGCCTGGTTTTGTCCAAAAATCAAAACAACGTTTGGGACTTAAGTCGTATAAAGCAAAAACAGTTTCAAATCGCAACGACAAACAGAACTTGGCAGCAAAATCACGGGCGCGACGTTTGTACTGCGAATATTTGACGAAGTTTTCATGCGTTGTTATGGACGATGAAACTTATGTCCTGGAGAATTTCAAGCAGCTTCCAGGGGTGGCTTTTTATTCTGCTATGGCCAGAAATGCTACAGCTGAGCATTTCAGAACGAAGAAGGCATCGAAATTTCCCAAAAAATACCTTGTGTGGCAAGTAATTTGCACGTGCGGCAAAAAGAGTAAATGTTTTGTCACTACAGGCACAATCAACAAGGAGATCTATCAGAAAGAGTGTCTGCAGAAACAATTGCTACCCTTCATCAAAAGTCACAAAAAAAACCTTTGTTCTGGTCCGATTTGGCATCATGCCACTATGCTAAAACTGTGATGGAGTGGTACCAAGCAAATCAAGTGAACATTGTACCAAAAACCTTAAATCCGCCAAATTGCCCAGAGCTACGACCAATCGGAAGATATTGGGCTCTGATGAAGCGGAAGCTTTCTGAACAATTCCAGCAAATTTGGACAAAGATGGCTTCTACGGTTTCTGAAGAATCTGTACAAACCCTAATGGACGGAGTTAAGCGCAAAGTTTGAAAATCTTATGCAAATACCAAATAACTTTGTTTTGTCTTCACAAAATGTTAAAACACATCCCATGAATCTGAAATAAACATCTACGACGGAAATATAATGCGAAATTTATGTTTTATTCATGTTTTGAGGTGTCGGATTATTGCGGATACAGACCTTAAATGCCGCTTTTGGACCAATATATTTCTGCTACAGCTGCTATACTGCAATGCGATTATAATGCTTCGTTAATGCTATTTTGCATTCGAAATGCTTCTTAGTACTCAAGGCTTTGCAGAAATAAAAACACATCCGCGCGTTTGAGCTTCTTAACAATAACTAATTTATTTTTCCTCGCTTTACCTCTACATCCATTCCATCAGGTAACTAACGTTGGCAACAAGTATTGTAAATATAGGTGGTAAGAAAATAATTCAAATTCAAGATAATAACAACGCGGTAAAACATCTAAAGTAAAAATCATAACAGTTACACTGAACAGAGTACAAGCATCTAACTAGCATTTGAAATCCAATCCATTAGAACAGATAGCATTCATGATGCTGATATATTGCTAATATAAAGCTTGTTGCATTTGAAATGCATATTTAGGGTTGATTTCTTCGCATTACTGAAGTTACAAGAAAGCAGTTTATGCAAAATGTGTACATCACATTCAAATCACATTTTACGTTTTGGGCCAAAAGTATTCATATGGCAGTTTATCAAAAAATTCACAATTTTTGGTGTAAATACTCAAATTTTTAAAAACTATATTTTGACCATTGCATGGAAAGGTAACGTATACAAACAAAATCGAAGCAATATTAAATGCTTAAGTATGTGAATTTATCAACTCTATTTAGTCTGTTTTTACACGGTTCCATACTAAAAGTGGAACGTATCTCCCGTGCAAAAAAACCTTTGTGTATACTTTCTTATCTACACTATCTCACCTTTTACTCAGGCAACATTAATCCTCTTATCATAAAAGTGTTTATGTATATGAAGGCTACAGTACCTTTATCGCACTAGTCTAAAATAGTCTTTCAGATCTGTAGGAAGACAATTACGAACAAAAGTGCAAAAATACTTAAGAAAACCAGTTCAGTTTTGCCCATCGTTGAGTTCGGTCGCATTCCCTATACAGTGGCTGCACCGATCAATTAGTGTATTCAATTTCTAACCGCGCGCGAAACTGATTACCCCGCAAAATTCGAGTGAAACGTTAAGACCAAAGTGCAGTGCTTTAGGTGATCTTAGGTGAGCGAGTATGGGCTCACAGAGGGACGGGGACCCTTCCCCCGTCCCCGTACTTTCATCGCACGGGTTGTGCACGAGGTACATAAAGATTAACAAAGTAGAAGGCAAGCTGGAAGATCACAATATCTTTATTGTTACCAAATCTATTGAAACGTACGGGAGTATTGAAAAAGCCTGGAGCAATCGGAGCGACGGATCTCTAACCGTTGCACTGAAAGAAAAATACGCAAAAAGAGTAATCGAACAAATGACGACTCTTGTTGATAAAACCCCGATCACCGTTCAACTCGATCATAGATTGAACTCCTCAAGGGCAGTAGTGGCATGCCGCCAACTCACCGGTTTTGAGGAAAACGATATTTTGGAGGAACTCAAGAACCAGTATGTTACAAAAGTTCAACATATCTCTAGGGCAAACGGCGATAAAAAACGAATCAACACTGGAGTCGTTATTCTGACGTTTTCGAACCCGACACCACCCGATAGGGTAAAAATCGGATGGCGTGTATGCCGCACAGACAAATACTATCCCAGACCGATGCAGTGCTACCGCTGCTATGAATATCAACATATCAGCAAACACTGCAAAAATGAAGAGCGTTGTCGAGATTGCGCACAAATAGCGCATAAAGATAATGAAATATGTAGTAAGAAAATTATGTGTATTAATTGCACGGAGAACCATTTCTCTTCTAGCAAAATCTGCAAGGTATTTCAGAAGGAACAGATCATCGTAAAAACTAAAGTCGACCAAAATATCTCATACCAGGCGGCTCGCCGTATGGTTGAGGCTCGTACCGGCAAAGGCAGCTACGCAAGCAAAGTAAATGATGCTGAAAAACTAATCACGGATGCGCGAACGAAATGGGAAAGTGAGATGGAAGCCAAGATGAAATTTATCACTGAAAAGATGGAGGAAATTTCTAAAAAAGAAAGTGAAATTAAAAAATGGATCAATTACATCAAGAACAAGGAAATCGAAATGAAAACTCTCACGGAAAAGAAAGAAGAAGAACTCATTTCACTTGAGACCCACTGCAAACAACTGACTACCGAAATGCAGAAAAAAGATGAACAGATAATCGCCCTTAAACAACAAATTGAAAAACAAGAACAGAAAATTACTCACATTAAAGAAAAACATGGAAAAAAACAGAAAATGGAGAAAAAACAGGATTCATCCCCAGAACGCGCACCAAACGGAAGCCCAAGACGGAAAAAACATGGTAAAAAAATGGACAGGACACAAATCAGCACCCAAGATTCAGAATCTGACGCGCTCGAAGTTGATGATGACGAAATGTAATAAAAAACACCCACAAACAATCATGACTACGCTAATACAATGGAATTGCAACGGCATTCGAAGTAAACACTCTGAATTACAACTCATTACCAAGGAACACGATCCCACAATAATCGCACTGCAAGAAACACGAACAAAACCTGGAACAAACATGACCATGAAAGGATACAACATTCTATTCTCACACCGTCTCTCAGGACAAGGTGGTGTAGCCCTAATGATAAAAAATGGAGTCAATTTCACCCAAATCACCCTAAACACCCACATGGAGGTAATCGCAATAAACATAACAACGCCCTACAAAATGACTATAGCATCGTTGTATATTCCACCAAACACATCATTGGACACGGAGGAGTTCGACAAATTAATCTCTTCACTGCCAAAACCACTTATAGTAGCTGGTGATCTAAACGCTCACCACAACCTTTGGGACCCACATAGACAAAACGCGAGAGGAAAAGAAATTGCCAAAATATTAGAAAAACACGAACTCATCACTCTCAATAATGGACAAATTACCTTCATCCACTCAGCAACCCGGAACGAACAATGTAGCAAATCTGCGATAGACGTCACAATATGCGGTCCCGAACTTGCCGCTAAATTAGACTGGGAAATTGTAAACGACCAACATAGCAGCGACCATTATCCTATCAAAATAGGCACTCACAGGAAAACACTCGGAAAAAGCAAACACCAAGGTGGAGAATCGACGAAGCAAACTGGAGTAAGTACGAAGAAGAAACCGAAAAACACATCAAACCAGACCAGGAATATTCAATCGAAGAAATAACTACGGCGATTACAACAGCCGCATACGCAGCCATCCCACGTACTTCAAACCACACAAACCCAAAATCCGTACCATGGTGGAACGAGCTAACAAAAATCGCTGTCCGCAATAGACGAAAAGCCCTCAGGAAATTAAAAAACACCCCGGCAGACAACCCTCACCTCGAAGCAATCCAAACGGAATTCCGGAAATCAAGAAACGAAGCAAGGAAAATCATCCTGGAAGAAAAAAAGAAATCGTGGCAAGAATATGTCTCTGGAATTAATGAAAATACTCCTCCAAAAGAGGTATGGCGTAAAATTAGAAGCATAGCTGGAAAAAAATCATCTGACCCAATATGGACTATAACAGCCGATAATCGATGTATAACCGAGCCTCAAGAAATAGCGGAACAGCTAGCAGTCCACTTTGCCAAAGAATCGGCCGATGAAACTTACTCGCCGCAATTTTTGGCGACAAAAAGGAAAAAAGAACAAATCCCAATAATATACCCCAGCGCAAGAAATGCAGCATACAATGAAGAGTACACCATGGCTGAGCTCCTACATCAATTGGATTCGCTAAAAGGAACATCACCTGGCCCCGACGAAGTTCACAACGAAATGATAAAGCGATTACCATTTTACATAAAAAAAAAACTGTTGCACGCCTACAACCATATCTGGACCTCCGGTAGTTTCCCGCAGAACTGGAGGGAATCACTGTTAATACCAATCCCAAAACCAGGCAGACAAACAAACGACCCCAAAAACCTCCGTCCCATATACCTAACAAGCTGCATTATGAAACTCTTCGAGAGAAAAACAAAAATATTCTCGGACCGGATCAATATGCGTTCCGCAAAGGAAGGCAAACAGTAGATGCACTCACGGAAATAGAAGACCTATGTACCAAAGCAATTGACGAACACAAACACGTCGAACTACTTTTTCTCGATATTGAGAAAGCATATGACAAAACTTGGCGTTACCTCATCAAAGAAAACCTTGCAAAAGCAGGCATAGGAGGCCCCATGGCAAAGTTCTGCGAAAACTTCCTTCAAGAACGACGATTCAGAACATCGTACCAAGGACATCTATCTACATCAAAAGTTCAGTACAATGGAGTCCCGCAAGGATCCGTATTAGCGGTTACCTTCTTCCTAATTGCCATTAACAGTATCAAAGCATGGCTACCTAAGGACACAATAATAAAAATTTACGCCGATGATATAACCATAGCGGTATCCACCAAAACCGCCAGATGGACCCGATCTCAAATACAAAAAATCCTGAACCGAATCGAAAAATGGTGCAATGAAACAGGTTTTACCATCTCAACACAGAAGTCATCAATAATGCACATAGGAAACCGTAAAAAGCTACAAAAACAACCCACAGCAAAACTCAACCAGGATCCTATCAAAACTACCAAAATAACAAAGGCTCTAGGCGTATGGATTGACTTCAAACTAAATTACAAGTTCCATATTCAAACAAAACGCGAGGAATGCAGAAAAATCATAAATCTAATGAAATCCATAGGCAACACAAGCTTCGGAGCAGACAGAAAATCACTACTACGAATCCTAAACTCAATGTTAGTACCAAAACTTCTGTACGCAGCGCCGATAATAAGTAAAGCCAGCGAAACAGACCTAAACCGTTTATGCCCTCTATACCATCAAGGAATCCGTATCGCAACCGGAGCTTTTCATTCAAGCCCTATTGAAAGCCTATTATCGGAAAGTGGACAACTCCCATTATATCTCAGAATAGCAGAAAATCTAATTCTATATGCAACAAAACAAACCAGCAGAAGGACGATACGAACGGGGTGCACCCTGGCACAAAGAGCAGCCGAAAGAAGTGAAGAATTCAACATCCCATCAGTAATCACTGAGACTACCCTCCCCAATTACAACCGCCCTGTGCAAATACACGAAGTCAACCTGGAAATCTGTGAATCAGCCACAACACTGGAAAAAAGTCTCGCTTCCTAGAGATCCGTGAAACGAGATACCCAAACCACAAACATATATATACAGACGGATCAAAAAGCAGCCAAGGAACAGGATGCGGAATTTATTCGCAGAACTCTGAAATCAGTATCAACCTACCACACCACCTATCGATATTCAGTGCGGAAACATACGCCATCAAGAAAGCTTTTGACATACACCCAACAGAACTCTCGGTTATCTTCAGTGATTCGAAAAGCGCTTTAATGGCCATTCAAAACCACAACTCAAACCACCCCTGGATACATGAAATCAGAGAAAAACTTTACAACAACCAAGGCCGCACCGAACTCTGCTGGGTCCCAGCACACATAAACATCGCTGGAAATGAAAGAGCAGACGAACTAGCAAAAAAAGCAACCGTCGAACCCGCAACTACCAATATCAATACTCCATATGACGACTACAAAAAACTTGTCCGCCAACGTATCAGACTAAAGTGGGAAAACACCTGGCACAACTACACCGGACATCTCAGAGAAATTAAGCACAACACCACTGAATGGTCTACATCAAATATGCTAAACCGGAAAGAGAGTCAAATCATTACACGACTCAGAATCGGACATACCAGAACCACTCACAGTCATTTTGCTCGAAAAGAATCAGAGTCAATATGTTCCGGATGCACCTCTAAAGCTAGTGTGAAGCACGTCATTCTTGACTGTCCTTAATTTGACACAATAAGAAAAGAACTAAAAATTGCACCGTCAATTTTAATTGCATTAGGTGACGATGTGAATGAACTAAAAAAAACAATCAACTTTATAGCAAAAGCAAACCTCACGAAGGAAATATAGAAAACCAACATTAGCAAAACGTCAGACCCGAGAATTAGCTATTCCCCATTATTTAAACCAACGAAAACCCATCGTACAGCAATCAGTCCAACACTGTGCAATAAGCAACTAGGTGACCGCCATAATCGAAAATCAGAAGTTCCATACCGGACTTCCGGAGGACCAGATCTAAAACTTACGGTGATCCTCGTCATTGTAGCAATCCGACGTTCACCATAGCCAAATACTTTCACAAGAGATGGGAGAAGCAAGCAATCAAGGCTGCAAAATCCGTGATGACCCTCGGCGTGTAAGAAAAAACAAAAGAAAAAACAAACAAAAAATCAAGTGTTAGTATTTAAGTTTCAACATAAATTTTTACACTGAAATGTACTTAATCAAAACAACGACCTGATAAGACCCCTACGGTTAAAAGGTCGAAAATAAATATTCAACAACAACAACAACTCTCAGGGGGTCGATAGTCGAATTCCTGAAATTTTTCATCTCCTAATTTCACTGCTGTAGTTGTTATCCGACGTTAGCAATAATCCGATGTAAACAAATTCATCCACTCGGCAATTAAAGGGTGATACGGTCAAAATTTGGTCAAGGGAAAACGCGTGTAAATCGGTGAAATCGTTTATTTAAAAAATCAAATTAAATTTCTTTTTCAAGTTCAATTAGTATAAAATTCAGGAAAAATATTCAGTTAGGCTTCCGCTTTTCAAATCCGAATTGCCGGACCTTACGCTTGACCCCTGCCATCAGATTTTGTACAGCCACCTTGTCCACCTTCTTCGCCGCAGAAAGCCAGTTTGCCTTGAACTGCTGCTCGTCCTTAGCAGTTTTTTTGGTCTTCTTTAGGTTCCGCTTGACAATAGCCCAGTATTTCTCAATTGGGCGGAGCTCTGGCGTGTTGGGAGGGTTCTTGTCCTTGGGAACCACCTGCACGTTGTTGGCGGCGTACCACTCCATGGCCTTTTTACCGTAATGGCAAGATGCCAAACAACCGTGTTTCTTCAGGAAAGGCAGCAGACGTTTATTCAAACACTCTTTCACGTAAATTTCTTGGTTGACAGTCCCGGAAGCTATGAAAATGCTGCTTTTCAAGCCACAGGTACAGATGGTTTGCCAAAACCAGATATTTCTTTGCGAACTTTGACAGTTTCGTGTGCTTGAAAATATCTGCTACCTTTCCCTTCCTTTTGCCTGTATAAAACTCCTGTCCCGGAAGCTGCTTGTAGTCGGCTTTGACGTAGGTTTCGTCGTCCATTACCACGCAGTCAAACTTCGTCAGCATCGTCGTACAGCCTCCGGGATCGCGCTTTGGCCGTCGTATTTTGTTTATCATCGCGATTTGGAGTCACTACCTTCTTGAAAGTCGATAGTCCGGCTCGTTTTTTGCCTCGATGCACGGTTGTAGACGATACACCCAGCTTATTTGCGGCATCTCGGAGAGATAGGTTAGGTTTCGCTTGAAACTACCGGCAACTCTCTTTGTCGTCTCAGCGGCTTCCGGTTTCGATTACCCCCGATCCAGACTTCCTGGCTGTCGACAAACGTTCCCCAAACACTTTAATTACATTTGTAACGGTTGATTTGGCAACTTTTAGCGATTTTGCCAACTTTGCGTGCGAGTAGCTCGGATTTTCGCGATGCGTGAGCAAAATTTTGATACGCTGCTCTTCTTGCTTGGACGGCATTTTGACAACTGAAGAGTGAATTCCAAAATCAAAATAGGAGCAACATTCTACACACACACACCTTCAAAATGAGGGGTGTTCAGGTTTTTTAAATGCAAAATTGAAAGAATTACGTCAAGTTGATATTGACCAAATTTTGACCGTATCGCCCTTTATCGTCGCGGACCTTCGCTGCTCGCCTTTAATTGTGTGTCGTCTGTTTTCGATTTTAATATGTCGCAATACTATACAGCAGACAGACAACTATGTTAGCATTAAAGATAGTTTTTTATAATCATTTGAACACCAAATTAGTCTGTTAATAACTAAGTCCAATAAAAATTAATTAATTAATCGGTGCAATTTGGCCGAACTCTTTGCACTTAAAGCACACCTCCGGTCGTTGAGATACACTCGAGGGCACACCGACCACCCTTTTTCAATTTTCCCAATCTTCAGAACTTTGTTAGCTACTTCAATTGGAAGCCTTATCGACACAACTTACATCTGAGTTTCCACAAGATCACTAGCGAGTACTTAGTTGCTGCTTACAAAAGTAAGCCCAACAATTTCTCTTCGAATTGTTATGAAAAAAAGCACCTTAAAAAAATTTTAAACAAAAAAGACGCAGAAATACGTTTATATAGACTGTTCCAGGAAGTATAAGCACACTTTCAAAATAACAAAAAAGTCATTTTTTTTTAGTTTTAATAATTTTATTTGGCAAATTAGCTTCTGCACAGTGGTACTTCCCACCATTTTGACCACTTTTGGCCAATCTTTTTTAAATTTTTGGATGTCGTCCGCTGGTTTTATAAATTTTCGAAGCTTTGCTTTGGTTAAAGCCCAAAAAGTCTCGATTGGCCGTGCCTCCGGGCAGTTCGGCGGATTCATGCGTTTCGGCACGAAACATATATTTTGACTGTTGTGTCCTTTGCGTAATGACATGAGGCCAAATCAGGCCAAAACACTACTTGACCTTCGTGCTGCCTGATCATCAGCAATAATCGCTTCTGGAGACATTCCTTAACGTATTTCTTAGTGTTCATCGTCTCCGTTGTGATATACGGACTAGATGTTTTGCCACACTCGCATATTGCCTGCCAAACCATAACCTTCTTACCGAATTTTTCAAACAATTATAGAATTGTGGTCCGGGAAGCGTTTTGTAATCTAGTTCCACATACGTTTCATCGTCCATTATGATACACCCAGAATTTCTACACAATAACGAATCGTACAGTTTTCGGGCCCGTGGTTTCACGGACGCGGCCTGTTTTGGGTTTTTTTCTGGTTCCGGTATGTGTTTAGCCCAAGTTTTCTTTTGGCACGCATGACGTTACTGGACGAGGTCCCTGGTTTTTTCGCAACATCCCGAACGGAACTCGCTGGTTTTCACTTGTAGGCATTCCTGATCTTTTTATCGATATCCGGACTAACAGGACAGGATTTCCGACCACTCCTCAACGCATCTTCAAACGTGTACACTGTTCTCTATATTTTCGAATCGCAGATCGTACCGCTCCGACGCTTACACCCTCTTCCTTAGCCAATTTTTCAAAGAGAGTCCGCTCACAGTGCACCATTTGTGCACGATACTTTTTCGTTGTTCCGGCGTAAGACCACGCATTTTGATAGGTAACACAAAACTGAGCACTTTTTTGATGCTATGACATTAAGAAATGTGCAAACAAAAGAACGCAGCCAAAACATGTTGAAATATTTCATTATATTCAAAGTGACCGTTAAAATAAGGTGTGCTTATACTTTCTGGAGCAGTCGTTACAAGATGCAGAGCGCACTGGATCATTAGCTCAGTGCATTCCAGTACATAAGTTGTACACACAAATGCTTGAGCATGAGCATGAGCATGATTGACCGCCCGAGGTTGCTGCTCCGGTTTTTGTCAGATCAGCTGTTGTTACACAAAGAACCAACAGATAATGCTTGGGACTAACATACATCTTCCGTGTGTTAAAACTGGTGATCCCAAACCAAGGCAATACCGGCGCCGGCCCTGTCCGAATGCAGGTCAAGTAAGGAAAGGGTAGGAATATGTTGACGTGATACTCGCTTTATTGGAAGCCAAGAACACCGCTTCACTCTCTCGCTAAATCACTGGGATTTTGGATAACAGGATTGGATAGCAGCAGGGTTCGTTTTGGTTGACGATAAGCTGTCAAGTGAAATATTTGAAAATTAGTACCTATATCCGATTTAAACCGATTTAAACCAACAGTATGGATGCCCTTGTGATTGTGGTTTTTCATTGAGAATACAAAGTGGTTCTGTAATAATGCTGAATAGCCGATTTTGACCGGTTTAAACCAACAGTAGGGATGTTATTGGGGCCAATCATAAAGTGTGATGGTGGTTTTCATTAGGAAAACAAGTCAATTAATCTCAACGCCTGAGAGCCAACTTGGACCGGCCTTCACCGACAGTACGGATGCCGTTTACTTAAAAAATAGGACCATGGTTTATTTTTTCCAAGATAGGGAGGCCCGACGAGCATGGCGAACGCATCATATGTACTCACCACCGACCAATCTTACCCGGTGAACCACGACTTTTCATGCTCATTCGATCAATCACGCAACGAACAATAGGAAAACCGAAACAATAGACAAACGCTACGCCCGATAACAAGATATTGCGGAACGAAGTGTCGACAAAACCGGTTCAACAAATTATACTGATGGTCAACGCAAACCAATTATAAATAAATTTTATTAATATACAGGGTGCGGCAGAAAATAATGCGAAAACTTGTTCTAGTTCTTGCAAATCCCATTTTCAACTAATTCAAGCAATAATATCAAGCCACAAATCCTTCGGCCAAAACTTCTTGTTATCGTTCAACCATTGTTGGGTTCGATTGAACGTGTGACACGGCGCTCCATCTTGCTGTAAGACAACGTTTTGGTCCTCGGTGAAGTTGGCCTTCACCCAGGGAAGCACTTGGTCCTTTAAAATAGCGATATACACTTATATACACACGGTATTGATTTTAACTTCAGCATCAATGAAAACAGGCGGCATTTTCCAACCGTTGGACGCCACCAAGCCAAACATCATGACACCAGCCGGATTTTTGGTTAGAAATTTGAATTTCACTTTTTTCCGGAACGTTCTCCATTTTCTGCGGTGAAATGAACCGGTCCGTGTGGCTGTGGCCCACAGCATCGATGCTGAAAAGCTTTTCGTCGGCCAACAGGATTATTATTTTGTCCTTCTTCAACAAGCAAAGCAATCTCTTGGAACGAGTCACTCGTAGTTCCTTGATCCGGTCCGTAATCAAGTGGCGTTTTACTCTGACTCTGGAAGATGCATGCAGGTCTTCTTTAATGATTCTCTGCATGGATTTCTCAGAAATATTGGCTTCCTTTTCAAGATTTCTTATGGAACGCACCGGGTTGTGAGCAATTTTTGCACGGACCGATTTGATCACGTTCGACATGCGTGCAAAGCGCGGACGTCCGCTTCCCGGCATCCGCTGCTTAGGACCATCCTGCAGGGACCTTTTTATGCGGTAAACTGTTGCCAAATGGCACCCTACCACCTTGGCAATCTCTTTCGGCTTCTTCTGGGCGAGTAACAAACTGGTGATCACTTCTTTCGCGAACATTTTGACGAATTTGCAATAAAACAAATAGAATGTTTGGATGCAGCACTTGAAAGTAAACATAAACAAATACAAATGAACGTTTGGCGTGGACGAATGAAAACAATGTCGTGCCGAAAGATCTCAATCTCCCTAACACTCGAGTGTTGCGGGGCAGATCGATAGATTCGGGGCTATAATGAAGAACGAACCTCGTAAGCATCCTACAAATTGCTCCAGTTGGTTGGAAACAGAGTCATCAAATACGCTAGTGGTGGCGATATTCCATCTTCTCTCGAAATCGTCGGTACCATTTGCATTCTTCTAAGTTTCAAAGATGATCCGGTTAACCAGAGCCTATAATTTCTCAATCGGGCGAAGTTCTGGACAGTTAGAAGGACTGGCTATTTTTGGCACGTTTGTGACTTCTTAAGTCATATAGGGGCTATTCATAAGCCACGTAAACTTTTCTGGGGGAGGGGAGTGGTCTGACAAAAGTCTACGCCCCATAGAAAATTAAATAAAAATATATGCAGAAAAGTCTACGAGGGAGTAACGGAGGGTCTCAAATTTTCAAAAATCTGTCTTCGTGGTTTATGAATAGGCCCATATCTTTCCAGGACAGATTTGACATTGTGACAATACGCTAAATCAGACCAAACAGAGCTGGAAATGGGGCTTCCTATAACCGGAACCGCTTTCACAGACATTCTCCCTTCTAAACATCTTTGTTGACAGTGCTGATAGAGACGAAACTATTAGATTTTCGACCTCAACTCCATATACCTTGCTAAACCAAATACTCTTTGAGGAATTTAAACATCTTCTTTGGAAACATCTTTAAACATCTTCTCGGAAATCATCGGAAACGGCGTTTCTTTACGTTTCGGTAAAAAAATCCAGACTCGGAAGCAGTTGAAAGTCTTTGAGTGCGTACGTTTTGCTATCATGGACAGCTAGTAGGTAAAGCTCCATAGCCCGAATTTTTGCAGTGAAATTTTGCATGTTATCACGGTTGGGCACCTTTCTCACTTTGTATGGCTTCATTTTATGCCTACGCTTTACTTTTTGTACATTTTATTTTGATTTTTCAACTTTGCGAGCCATATTTCGCACACAAAGTTTGGAATTTTTCATAATAATGGCTACCACCTTCTTGCCCATTTGTCGGGAGCATACATTTCGATTTGATCCACTTCCAACCTTCCGATCCACAGTCAAGCACTGATCATACAATTTGCAAACACTAAACCCGGTACTTTTTGGTAGTTTTAGATTCTTGGCAAGATCGCGTACCAAAAACGACGGATTTTGCTGCCACTCGTACGCAAGTTTTATTTGGCAGCCTCGTGCTGAAATGCACGCCTTCAAACGTTTCGGGGATATTTGTTCACTAACCTTTAAAAGAGACGATTTTAGATGTTATAGAGATTTATGTAGTGTTTTGCAGGCTCTTGACTCCAAGATGGGCCATTTCGAATAGTCCATAAACTAATAGTCTTTTTTGCTCTATGAGCCGGCGCCCAGTCTTGTTGAAAAATCCATTAATTTTTGCCAAAATGCTGCGATGCCCAAGAAGCTACTGTGTCAGTACGCAGCTTCTGATATACACTGAAAATTTATTTTCGTAAAGTAGCTTTCACGCGTTTCGTAAACATGGATTTTGTACATAGAACAAATGTCTCGTATATTGTATGAAACATTCAAAATGCTTTTTATCTGGTGAAATGCTATCATTACACCTTTTTATAAAATGCACAACATTAACTTCGTGATGACCAGCCATCGCTGATTCTTTTTTATACCGTACTCATGCATGATGGTGTTTTGCTAGTATGGGCGGGACTAATTTATCTAACATAAAATAAAAATTAAAGCGCTGTAGAGTGCTATAACTTCATGTTCATTAGTCAAACATGTTCTCGCGAGTCAGCGTGGCCTGGTGTGTTCAACCACAAATTCAGAATCAGCAGTTTTCAAATATTCAGGTTCGAACGTCATGTCAGAAACATAAAAAAACGCTGGACAACTCCACGTGGCTTAGCTTTTTTTGTCAATAACATTTTGATTCGATAAAGCAGATCTATCAGTCCTTCATGCAACCACCAGCAATACGTTTCTTTTTGATTTGTGACGAAATATTCGTAGCTCTTTGTTTTGTTTTCGTACAATTTACGAATGTTCTTTCTGTGTCAACAAAGGCTTCGTGCTTTTAACAGTTGCGCGTGTGCCATAAATTACGAATGTATCTTCATAAAAAGAACAAATAAGTTTCGTTGAAGAAAACAACGAATGGATTTGTGAGTATTACCTTCGATTTTGTAATATAAACTAAAATTAACTTTCAGTGTACCGCTTGATTCACTTTCACCCTTCTGCCGGTGAAAATCGAAGGGGTTTTGTCGGAGTGAGTTATTTCAGCCCAAACCATGACAGATGCGGGATGATGACTCCTTGAAATACCTCCACGATTTTTGGAAGCAGCAGGAAGCAACTGCCGATCATTTTGGTGCTTGTGATGCTGCTCGATTGTGAAAACTTTTTCTTCGGTGAACAACACTGACCGATAGCGGCCCTAGGATAAGTGGTTCACGAGAATCTTTGCTTTTCTCAACTGGTGTGCTATCCAGTTTTTTTTTCAGAAAATAATGCGAAAATATTCAAACTTGAGTATTGGGTTAATTCGTGTAGCTAGTGACTAATTTCTGTCAAAAGTGTATTTGTTTATGTTTACTTTCAAGAGCTGCATCCAAACATTCTATTTGTTTTATTGCAAATTCGTCAAAATGTTCGCGAAAGAAGTGATCACCAGTTTGTTACTCGCCCAGAAGAAGCCGAAAGAGATTGCCAAGGTGGTAGGGTGCCATTTGGCAACAGTTTACCGCATAAAAAAGTCCCTGCAGGATGGTCCTAAGCAACGGAAGCTGGGAAGCGGACGTCCGCGCTTTGCACGCACGCCGAACGTGATCAAATCGGTCCGTGCAAAAATTGCTCGCAACCCGGTGCGTTCCATAAGAAAACTTGCAAAGGAAGCCAATATTTCGGAGAAATCCATGCGGAGAATCATCAAAGAAGACCTGCATGCATCTTCCAGAGCCAGAGTGAAACGCCACTTGATTACGGACCGGGTCAAGGAACTACGAGTGACTCGTTCCAAGAGATTGCTTTCCTTGTTGAAGAAGGAAAAAATGATAATCCTGTTCTCCGACGAAAAGCTTTTCAGCAACGATGCTCAGGCCATCGACCAACAGCCGCACGGACCGGTTCATTTCACCGCAGAAAATGGACAACGTTCCGGAAAAAGTGAAATTCAAATTTCAAACCAGAAATCCGACTGGTGTCATGATGTTTGGCTTGGTGGCGTCCAACGGTTTGAAAATGACGCCTGTTTTCATTGATGCTGGAGTTAAAATGAATACCGAAGTGTATATCAGTATTTAAGAGGACCAAGTGCTTCCCTGGGTGAAGATCAACTTCTCCGAGGACCAAAACGTTGTCCTACAGCAGGATGGAGCGCCGTGTCACACGTCCAATCGAACCCAACAATGGTTGAACGATAACATGAAGTTTTGGCCGAAGGATTTGTGGCCCCTAGCAGTCCAGATCTTAATCCGTTGGATTATTCGATTTGGGCATATGTTGAAGCATGAGCCTGCAAAACATCACACCCTAGTGTGGAAACCCTAAAGTCAACCATAACACGCACATGGCAGTCAATGTCGGAGGACTACGTCCGAAAGGCATGCTCTGGCTTTCGGCGTCGGCTCGAGGATGTTATTAATAAAAATGGAGGACACATTGAATACATTTGTTTGAAAGGACTTTATAAAGATAACTGCACTCGAAAATGTTGATATTATTGCTTGAATTAGTTGAAAATGGGATTTGAAAGAAATAGAACAAATTTTCGCATTATTTTCTGCCGCACCCTGTATAGACGGTTGTGAAAGCAAATTAATAAAACCCTTACAAGACCATACAGGTTTTCGAAAATATTCTAGTGAAAGAAGTTATGACCACTTGAGAACCGTCATAAAACCTAATGATTGGCCAGCAAAAATCCAGCATATCGCCAAATGGCTGCAACTGTCAAACTTCACGGTGATATCGTGGTTGGTTTTTGTTGCTCTGCTGCTCTTCGATTCTCTGCCTCTTCTGATTCATTTAACAGTAAATAATATCTTTGAAAAAAGTTCAAGAGTTGCAGGAAATTTTGTTTGATAGCAATCTGTCCAATTTCAAATTGATTTTTTGTGTAGCGTATAATGCTCCAAATCATATGCGCATTTAATTTTATTGTGAATATTAGCATGATAAGATTGACGAATATAAATATGCTCGGAGATTTCTGCGAGCTACATAAACATAAACAGATATATTCGATAAATTAATCATGAATTTCCCGAAGATTTATGAATTTCAATTAGGTTATCTAAACGACTGCCAAATTTAGTCTCTGATCTACAGTTCATTTGGGTTTACATTTTAAATTTTGGTATATTTCCACATTTCAATGATTTCTTATATTTCATTATGGCGATTGGAAGATATCATATTTTTGCCAATGAGCCAATTTATCTTCGCAATGGCTACTATAAAACTATTTGGATATTCAGTGACTTTCCTTGATGTCAATTTGCCATTTAATGCCTTTTCTAGAAGCAAAACGTTCTAAAATGCTTTTTCAACTGAATTCAATAAGGTGATTTGAATTAGTCCTTAAACGGCATTTCAAAACAGCCTTTTAGGAGTTCATAAAGTCAAAATAAAATCTATGATAGGAGTAACAGGAATTTTAAAAGACAAAGTTTTAACACTTTGTAAAAAATCTGTGTATGTTCTCATAAATCTGACTAAAATTTGAAACCTATTGGCACTTCTTACAGCCTTAATAAAACCAAATTGCTTTCCAGTGGTTTCCATTAAACTTTAATAAAACTTAATAAAGCTGGATGTTTTTGGCAATGATACTTGGGATGCGTACTGAATGAAAAATAATAACAAAAAAAGACAAATCAAAAATGAAATTTTCGAAGCTACGTCAACTGCAGTGACGTACATCAGAAATAAGGAAATGAATACCAGTGCACAGTGGTCCAGTAAGCTACTTTAGGCGGACATGAGGTTTTCATTGGAAATTTGTGGTATTAGAGCTTTGGTTACTTCTGAGAACTTGTTGCAAACTTATTGTACTACAATTTGTATGAAATTATTTTTTTATTGCATTAAACGCAAGAGTGGCGTATACTCTAACTTGTTTATGGGCCAATATCGTGAGATGATATGTTGAGCAAAGTTGTAGAAATTGTTGTTATAAAAACTTTGTAGAACATATTTTTTGTCTAGCTTCAAAGCCTACTGCGATAATTTCAAATTTTAGTAAAAAATCGTTTTTCGACTAGAAGTCATTCATTTTTAACTTTTACCAGCTTGCTATGTTCTACAAAGTTGTTTGTTTTGACATTTGCTACAATGTTGCTGAATACAGCATAGTTGTATTTCTTCTTGTTTTCATTTTATAGTAAATTTTCAGTTAAATTTACGCCATATTATAAGGCCTTACAACATGAAATGGAGCACCTGAAAAAAATATGACATACCATGACTTGATTCAACACACCTTAGAGTACGTTTAAGAAGAATTTGGGAGAGATGATATTTTTCTATCTTTTTTAAAGCTACTTTCTGTAACATACAGTTTTCAATAAAAACATACATCTGAGCTCCTCAACCGATAGCTGATATTCAACAATTGCTCAATGGTTTGTATTTGAGCGTCATTGAGAGAAATATAACTGGGGCACTACATGTTTGATATACTTACCGACCGCAAACAGATGCTAATAATTATTGTGAATAAGTTCAGCTGTCACGTCATTCAGCACTTTCGTATCAACCATTGACAAAACAAGCTTCGCTTAAATCTCCACGCTTACAGAAGAAGTTTTCAAGTGGCTTCTTCTCACCTCCGATCCCGTAATCTCACTTATCATCAGACGTACAACTCGTGGTGAGACACAGTTTGATTTACCTGAAGAAGCTCGAAACTTAATAAAAATTAACTAATATCCTATTAAGCGTTTTTCTATGAAAACACGTGGTAATTGTCATATACTGAACAGAGATAGCCATGATTTCTGTGTGTTTTGATTCTATTTGAGCTCCTGATGTATGTTTTATTGAAAACTGTATGTTACAGAAAGTAGCTTTAAAAAAGATAGAAAAATATCATCTCTCCCAAATTCTCCTTAAACGTACTCTAAGGTGTGTTGAATCAAGTCATGGTATGCCATATTTTTTTCAGGTGCTCCATTTCATGTTGTAAGGCCTATAATATGGCGTAAATTTAACTGAAAATTTACTATAAAATGAAAACAAGAAGAAATACAACTATGGTGTATTCAGCAACATTGTAGCAAATGTCAAAACAAACAACTTTGTACAACATAGCAAGCTGGTAAAAGTTAAAAATGAATGACTTTTAGTCGAAAAACGATTATTTACTAAAATTCGGAATTATCGCTGTAGGCTTTGAAGCTAGACAAAAATATGTTCTACAAAGTTTTTTATAACAACAATTTCTACAACTTTGCTGAACATACCATCTCACGATATTGGCCCATAAAAAAGTTAGAGTATACGCCACTCTTGCGTTTAATGCAAGAAAAAAATAATTTCATACAAATTGTAGTACAATAAGTTTGCAACAAGTTCTCAGAAGTAACCAAAGCTCTAATACCACAAATTTCCATTGAAAACCTCATGTCCGCCTAAAGTAGCTTACTGGACCACTGTGCAGTGAACGTTCTTGTACTGAAACGTATTTCAAAGTGATTTTCAGAATAGAAATTCAATAATTTTCAACTCAGGCTCATCCTATCAAAGCTTGCTCCATTTCCAAACGATTTCATCCATACAGAAAACAAATGTTGTCGAAGGGTAAACACATCAACTAGGAACGTGGATTATTTTCATAACTGCAAAATTAAACCAAACTACTCATCACCATCATCATCACCTAAGCAGAAGCCGTAAACCTGATTTTACCTAAGCCAGGTCGATTTGACCGACTGCCAAAACCCCTTTGGAGCAAAATTCCATCCACCAATCAAGGGAAATAGGGTTTCCTCTTCCAATTAGTTCAAGGTTTCACACCTTGGCACGGATTTTCTTCCCCCATTCTCATCGCCGCCCTCCTCGGCAAAGCCCAGTCCACCGGTCAGCCAATTTCGATCAACAAAACGGGTGCACGTAATGGACCATACGATAATGCTGAAGTGTCATTCAGTCGGTCGGTCTGTCGGTACTTCCAGGAACCAATTCTCGGCCCGTACCAGATACCAGTTACAGACGAAGGAAGCAGAGAAAAAAAATTAGCGTAACGTGCCGGGAATTTCCAATTAAATTTTTATGGTATACCTTCCTGACCGGGTGCCCAAGTTGAATGGGTTCGATACCGAAGAAGCCAAGCACTAGCGGGTGACTTCAAGTGAACAAACGTGAAAAAAGAAAGGAAAAGAAAAGTACTCAAAGAAATCAACCTCCCGACAGACCGTGGAAATAAAAAAGAGAAAAGCTTTTCGAGGAAGTATTTCTGTTGATCGAAGGACAAGGGGAGGGCTTTGGGGTTTGGGGGGTAACAAGATGAAGACTGCAAAACGGAAATCATCATCATCATCTCATTTACTGAACCTGCTTTCTGGATTTCCTTTGTTTAGTTTCATCACCCCTGGCACCGGTCAGAAAGCGGGGGAGCTCCTGATTTGTTCGCTTCCGTGTATTTTTTTTCGTTCGTCCTCCTGAAGGATGCTTGAGGATTCAATGTGTGTAAAATGGGTTTATTTTCGACCGTTGTTGTACGCTGTTTGTGTTAGAAATGATCTTTGCACAGGTGAACTCAATGGCATAGCTTCGATTGATTTTGTGATTGAAGGTACTTATGATCTCAAAAACAATCTCATTACGAAGCATTTAATTTTATTAATTTTTTGCTTTGCACCGAAGCAGAGCGAATGAATCAAACAAGCCGTGAAATTACTTTTCCGTCTGGTGTGTTATCATGATGAACCGTTAATGAGCAGCACCTGGATGAAGGATAATCGCGTTGCTTATTTGGGTATATAATGAAGTTTGCCGGTGTAATTCGGATCTCGTTGTGGAGCAGGTTGTGAGAATAATTTGGTAAGTCAGCCATGAATTCCATTATTTTAAACCCCTTCATTAGTGGATCTATTTTCTGACGAATGCTTATAGAACATAATTCTTGCATTTTGTACCCCCTCTCGTACAAGGGAAAATTCAGTCCTAACAATGTTAGAACCACTCATCTTCATCGTTGCCGTTTTGACGCTTTCACACTGATAAAAGGCTTCCCACTTCAGAGGTACGCCGCACTTCGCACAGCAGCGGATCAACTTCATCAAGAATTCATAAAAAAAAACACTGCTCTTTTTTTTAATTACCCACATAAAACAGCACAAGGACGAACAACGAGGACGACCCGAGCCAAGGCGCTAAAAAGTAGTGATAGTGGCTATGGTGGATGTGGCTGTGTGTTTCATAATAAACACCTAATGTGTCGAGAGGAAAGTCAAAGTATTTTCCCCCCACAGCTCAAGCACTCCAGCATGGAAAACCACCTCAGGATGAAAATCTACTGCCGCTTCGTTATTATGATTCCATGCTGGTTTAAGACGTGAGGAGAGTTGGTGTGGATGATGAGTAGATGTGTTGAAGCATGTAAACTCTGATAACCCCCACGAAGATGGATTTCAAATTTGGGAGCAGCTTTTAAATCAATTGCATAAGAATCAGAAATGAATGCTAAGAAAACGTAAGAGAAATCACGCGATTAACAAAAACAAATAATTAAGGTCGTCCACGAAGTGGTTGCTTCACACGCAAAAATATCGTCAAAGCGTCAAACCTGTCAATCTCTATTAGTATTCCCCACTAACATTATCATAATAGAGGGGAAAAACAATAATAGACTTATTTGCATCCCAATATCCTATGCTTTTAAGTTGATAAAGTTCTGTCCAGTTAGAATCCGGAATCACTTATTGTGTTGCAGCGGCACGAAAAGTGACCGCTGCAAGAATTATTTTACAGCGGTTTGTTTACCTAGGCGCTCACTTTTTGTGGGTCTGTGGTGCGGTGTTTCGTGCAGTGAGTCAAAAGTTATTCCAAATGGAAGCAGAGAGGAGATAAAAAAATCTGCACACCCACATGGCGACGGCACGAGTAGATGTTCCTGCGAAATTTAAGTTTGCTTTTATGGACAAATTTGCCACACAAATCGATGATTTGGCCAGATTTGGCGAGTTTCCACTACAGCCGGGAAGTCATCCAGTGGTACCACGATAATAACGTAGATTTCATCGATGAAAACATAAATCCAACCAACTGCCCGCAGTTCCGGCCCATCGAGAAATTTTGGGCAGTAATGAAGCGGAAGCTTAAGAAAAGTGGAAAAACGGCTCGGACCAAAATAAGGGAAAAAAATAGCTAAGGAAGTTGACTCCGGAGTTGTGCAGCGTCTGATGGGAGGAATAAAAGAATAAAGTGCGAATTTTCATAAGAAATGAAGATAAATGATTTATATTGATATTATTTCCTAAAGGACAAGTAAATTACCTTTGTTTAAATGTATACAACTTATTTGTACGTCAATCCGTTACCGAGATACAGATGATTTTATTATTGCGGATTCTAAATGGACATAGCTTTAGTTCGTTAACTGGAGAATTTGTACACTTAGTTGAAATGTGTAAATTTAGTTTGGATTAAACATTGCTTTAGTTTTTGTTTTCCTTTTTTTTTAATGAGAAATCGTTTGTATATTTGAGAACCCGTTTAATAAAATAGGACGTTACAAAATGTTGTTCGTTAATTGTGATAAGCTCCAACCCGGTATTATCCTCGGATTAAATCCCGATTCATGCTCTGATGCTGTTATCGTCCTTGATCAACACGATTTGCAGCAAACATTTTGCAGTTTATCAGATAGAGAAGGAATTAAAAGTTAATCCGAGATGGCGTTCACCACCATAAGACTTGTTGTTCTTCTTAATGTTTTATTCCTTTTTTGCCATTGAAGTTTATGACTGGCGCTATGAATTTCATTAAGGCTTGATCGCGACCAAATCTGGACGCCCCTAAATAAGTATATCACTGGATCTACTTCATCAACGCGTGAAATATTTTGCAGACTGATGAAAGTATGTCTGCTCATTGTTTAAATCAAATCTTTGGTGATACTACGAGCTTTTAGATCTAAGATGGCGTCGAATGAAGAGCAAGTGCGAAAAGCAACTGTGTGCGGTCGCAATGAAAATCCGGATCTGTCAGTAAGAAAAAATGCAAACAAGCTTGGTTTCCTGCAAGCTCTGTCCATAACGTTCTTAAATCTTTCGATATACGTTTGACCATGGCCAGGAAAGTTGGGAGCGGAACAAAAACGGATCTCAGGAGGACGCAAAGGTGAAGCAAATATAGAGTGTTTCGATCAAAATATGGTCGAATTAAACATGACGCATTTCCTTTCATAGTGCATTAAAAAAATTTGCACACCCCTCATTTTGAAGATATGTGCGTGCAGCATCATGCCTTTATTTTGATTTTGAGATGAGCACATCAGTTATCAAAATGTCGTCGAAGGAAGAGAAGCACCGCAGCAAAATTTCGCACGTGCATGGCGAAAATCCAAACTACTCTCACTTATTGAATGTAGCTAACTCAACTGTTACTAACATATCGACGACAAAAGAGTTGCCCGCTGTTTCGAGCGGAACCCCAACCGCTCCTTCAACCGTGGATAGAGCTAAAAAACGAGCTGAGCTTTCGAATTACAAGAAAGTGGTTACTCAGAATTGCGACGATAAACAAAACACGTCGGCCAAAGCACAATCGCGGAAATTGTACCCAACGATGCTGACGAAGTCTGATTGCGTGGTACAGGTCGATGAAACTTACGTCAAGGCAGACTTTAAACAGCTTCCCGAACAGGAATTTTATACGGCAACCAGACGGGGAAAGGTGACAGATACTTTCAAGCACATTAAACTGTCAAAGTTCACGAAGAAATATCTGGTGTGGCAGGCTATCTGTACCTGTGACTTAAAGATCAACGTTTACATTGCGACCGGAACCACCAACTAGGAAATTTACCTGAGTGAGTGCCTTCATAAACGTCTACTGTCTTTCCTGAAGCGACACAATTCCATTCTATTTTGGCTGGATTTGGCGTCTTGCCATAACGGAAAACAGGCCATATGCTGCCAACAACGTTCAAGTGGTTTCCAAGGACAAGAACACGCCAGAGTTCCACTCAATCGAATAATATAGGGCCATCGTCAAGCGGAACCTTAAGAAGACTCAAAAAGCTGTTATGTGCGAGAAACAGTTCATGGCCAATTGGCGTTCTGCGGCGAATAAAGTGGACAAGGAGGCTGTACAAAATCTGGTAGATGTTAAATGGAAGATCCGGCAATCTGCATTCGGTAAAAAGAAAGCTTAGCTGAATATTTCTCCAGTATTCTGTATTAACTGAACTTGAAAAAAAAAAAAACGAATTTTAATTATTAATAAAGACTTTGATCGACTCACACATTACTGTTTGACCAAATTTGGTCGGTACACCCTTTATTGCAGAAGAGATCAGATCTTTTGGTACGTACTGTGGCTGGAAAAATAAAAATGTCCCCAACTTCCCTGCATACTTCCAAGCACCTGCAATGGAGTCCATGTTGTACCGAAAGAGGCGAATCTACCTAACTGCCCGGAGTTGCGACCTATCGAACGGTATTGGGCTCTCGAGAAGACAGAACTCTCTCAATATAAATAATAAGCTACAACTATAGAAAAAAAATCGAAAATCTTGGGCAAAAGCAGCTAAATTGGTTGCACAGTCTGCACATACCCTAATGGCTCGAGTAAACTCAAAAGTTCGTAGTTTCTTCACGCAGCCTAATAAAGTAAGTGTAATTAGTTTTGATATGACAAATAATGCACAATCAAATGAATAAAAAATGCATCTTGGATTGAAATAAAAGCAAATTTGTTTTATTCCAAATTTAATCTGTCCAGATTTTGTCGCGAACAAGCCTTATATATATCAAAGCCTGCTGACTCCTCTATCAATGATCCGTCAGTGAAGAACGATTTAGTGGAACCAAATTTGCCAAACTTTGCCGCAAATATCACACGAACAATCATAGGAAGATGATGCTTTGGAATACCATGAACCTCTTGTTGCATGGATAAATCAAAATAAACCGAACTGCCGAAGTCGGAGTAGCGAACACGATTGGTAATATTCGGCGAAGGGCTGACATCCTATGTTATGTGCAAATGGTACAAAATCATGAAGCGAGTTTGAATATTCAACTCAGGGAGCTTCTCAAAATTTTCGATTACCAGAGGGTTCATGATTTCACACCTGGTAAGGAGCCGCACGGACGATTCTGTAAACCGATCCGAGAGTGGCAACATGCCAGCCAGCACTTCAAGACTCATGATGTGAATCGAGTGCATGCAACCTAACGCGATACGAAGACACCGATATTAAATACATTCCAGTTTTATTATGCGCGACCGAGCCGCTGACTGAAAACAAAAACTACCGTATTCCATAACCGACAAAACCGATATCCGGTACAACGTTAGAAGATCTTGCGGATGCGCTCCCCATCAGGTTCCGGTAATTGTTCGAAGAAAGTTGATCCTTTGCTGGCATTTTCGCTTCAGATACTCAATGTGCAGGTGCACTTAGAATCCGACTAGACCTGAAGATATTTAAAGGACATAGAATGAGTTATCGGTGTACCCCAAATTTGAAGCTTCGGTTGTGCTGGGTTATGCTTCCTAGAAAAAACGACCAACTCAGTTTTCTCAGTAAAGAATTCGCTAGAAAGGAACCTAGCTCTAGAGCACAAGTAGACAAATTGTCCAAGGTATTCTCTAAGGGTCCTTCCCAAGCAACACAGCTTGTAATAAACAAGTTGAAAGTACTGTTAAATGACAAAAACAGATTATAAATTTAGGTGTATCATACTTTATTTCATATGACGCAAAAAGCACAAAAAGTAAAGCCTTATAAAACATAAAATAGAAAGAAAAAAAATATCCTCATACAAAAATATAAATCCGCCTAGCATGGGGGTTTGAACACTAGTCCTTGGCGTGATAGCTTTGTAGCTTCATTGCTAAGCCTACTAAGATTGTTGAAAAGCTAACCCTGAGCATCTATGATATGCTTTTCGTTGGCAGTGAAACCACAATCTTGTACAACAGATTCATCGTAGTGAGAAAAAAGAACATGTTTTTCAAAACATGGTTGGTATAATGTAATTTCAACAGTATATAGAACTGCCCATAAAATCTTGTCCTGTTTATGTTTTATACATGTATGGAACCATGTTTCTAAAAACAATAATAAAGTATTAATCACTTGCAGCAGTGAAAATACTACATTTAGCTCTTTCGTTTGTCTGAGGGTTATATTGAATACGAGAAATACAACTTGACAATTTGCAATACGTTTATAATACATTTATAATACAATCAATTATAAATCATTCTGAAAAGATGTTTTGTGTGTTACTTGGGTTGAGAATCGACCCCATTGGGTCCCGTGATAGACACTACGCCGTCATCTGCAAGTTGTCTCAACGTACACTTGTCACGTAGACAACCGTCGATGTCTTTGACATAAACATTATACAAAAGGGGGCTTCAACTTGATTCCTGGGAGTTGATCGTAGTTTTTCGGAACGGGTATAAGAAAAACAATTCCCCAGTACGGTCCACCGATACTCGAAATACAATTTAGTTAAAGAAATTAATAACAAACAAACTTACTTACAAATAACTCACACATAGTTTTTCTCTAAAACAGCTCCTACGCACTGGCAACTCTCGATCTATCGGTCGGTCCTATGTTGGAACAACAATAAATTAACTCAAAACAATTAAACTATTTATCACAACTTACGGTAGCTACAACAACAAATACTATGATGACTTGACGACAAAGGTTCTACGTACTTAACGCAAATCTACAAATAAGTGCACAAATAACGTAACACGAACTAATCTTATTAATTTACGTACTTATTAAACATCATTTAGCAAGCTAGACGCAAATTATGTATAATATGAAAACTGCACCATTTCTCTTCTATGTGCAGAATGAACAATAACAGCTGCGATGGCTGCTCGATCTGCGTGATTAGCAGCTTGAGCTTGATCTGTTTTCGTCCGACAAAAGTCACTCACCGGCGTGCGTTCACAACTCGCCACCCGTTCACAGCTGTTGTTTGCTTTCGGAAACGGCAACCTTTTCATGGCCGGGTTTTCAATTTTGCCGAAGGCAACATTCCCCCGCACGTGAACCCTGTCACTCGGGAATAATACGGGGATTACTCTTTTCCATCTCTACCTCTTAAACTTCGATACCGGTCGCACCTTCTCACTTTTGCTGGTTTTCACAAAAAAACGAACGAATCCGCCCATCACTACCAGCGAATACATGGGTCACTATCCCTTGTCCCCAGGTAGTCCGCTTTTCACCATCAGCCACGAACACCAGATCTCCGATCTCCACTTTTCGATAGTCTATGTTCCATTTCGACCATCTAGTCTGCGTCGGCAGGTACTCGCGCTGCCAACGACTCCAAAATTCATCCGCTACTCGCTGTGCTCGTCTATCGCTGTGCTCGTCTATCGCTGTGCTCGTCTTTCGCTGCTCCACAGCGTCTCTTCAACGTCTTCTGGAATTCTCGATGGCAAACATTCGACCGATGATTGCCCAAACAGGAAATGGTTCGGTATCATCGGTTGACACATACGTGAGTTGATCAGGTTCTCTGCCTAGATCAACGCATTCTGCAGAATTTCATCTGTCAGCTTCCGACCATCCGTGAACCCATGCAGTGCCTCTTTCACTGAGCGCACCATTCTCTCTCACGCGCCTTCCAAAGAAAATTGAACAAAACATTATTCATAAATGGAGAAAAACAACAAGTGTGAAGTTTGACTTAAAGAACTTCAACAGACACTGAATCAAAAGCCTCCTTGATATCTAAGAATACAGAAGCCATTTGCTCTTTTTAACAAAAGCTAACTGAATATCCGTGGAAAGCAACGCGAGGCAGTCATGCGTTCCCTTACCCCTACGGAAACCATATTGAGTATCTGAAAGCAGGTTGTTTGTATCAACCTGTTTGACCAAACGGAAGAGGATCTATTTGTCCAACAACTTTTGAATACAGGAAAACATCGCGATGGGTCGATGGCTTACCAGGGACGCGGGCTTACCAGGTTTTTGAATGGCAATAACTCTCACCCGTCTACAATGTTGAGTACCAGAAACTAATTAAACAAGTTCAACATGCGCCTCTTAGTGGCGTCTGGGAGGTTCTTAAGCAAGTTGAACTTGATCCTATCAGCCCCTGGAGCCGTATTGCCACACGAAAGGAGTGCGAGAGAGAACTCTACCATTGAAAAAGGTTGGCTGATCTCATCTATCGAATTCGCGGTTTCACGAGATCCGTACCGGCACCGAATCTGGACAAACTTTTTGCGTGAACTTAAGGATCCATTAGTCCGAGTACTCCTCGCTCTCGTTGTTGGTAGTTCGGTTACGCAATCTTCGCGCCGTGTTCCAAAGAGTACTCATCGACGTTTCGCGCGATAACCCGTTCTCGAATATTCACCAGTACCCGCTGTTTCTTGGCCTTAATGAGTCTCTTAAGTTCGCGTTCGAGAGCTGCGCATTCTTCCACGTCTACGGAAAACTTTAAACGCGTCGGACTTTTTACGGTAAACCTTGGTGCATCGTTGATGTCACCATGTAGAAGGAGGTTTTCTGTAAAATGACGTCCCTGGAACTAGTCAAGTTTGAGCTTGAAGCACGCTGTCTAAGATCAGGTTGGAGAGGACGTTGTATTCCTCCAGTGGTGGAAGCTCTTCTACCGTCGTTACGGCTTCCTCTACTGCTGTCCTGAACTTTGTCCAATCGATGTAACGGGTAAGATCATACGCGACGTTGATGGATTCCGATGGATTGAACCCGGTGGCAACTGAAATTTGTATGGGCAAGTGATCACTACCGTGGGGATCGTGGGAATCACATTCCATGTGCAATCCAAAGAAAATGAATGCGAACAAAGTGTGAGGTCTCTTCTACTGCCAACTGAGGATGAACTAGCCAAACGTGTTCCTTCTCCATTGTTAAGTACTGTCATATTGAAGTTGTCACAGAGGTCATATATTAGGGAAGACCGGTTGTCATCGTACAGTTCTCCCCAGCCTGTACCGTGAGGTTAAAATCTCCCATGACCAACCGGGAGCAGGAAGAACCGAACAAACATCTGAGAGTTGTTTTCGGTTAATGGAGGCTCTTGGAGGAATATAAACGGAAGCAATGCAAAGGTTTTTATTTTTGATAACAGCTTGACATGCGACAACTTCAATACCTGGAATAGGAGGAAAATTCACTCTATAGAAGGAGTAGTGCTTTTTGATCCCCAAAAGTACTCCTCCTCCACGTGAATCCTCACGATCAAGACGAATTATATTGAAATCATGAAAAGGAAGATCGATTTCGGAAGAATGCCATGTTTCACAAAGAGCGAATGCATCACAACCGGTAGTGTGAGGTAAAAATATGAATGATTCCAATTCAGGAATCAAACTTCGACAATTCCACTGTAGAACAGTGATCAAATCCCCGACCTCATATGGAAAATTATCCATCGAAGGAAATGATAGCTGCAAGGAGGGGCCACTTAATTGTCAATTGCTTCAAAAAGGTCTTCACTGTTGGACAATGCTTTTGAGAGGGTCAGAAATTTCGAGGTACTTAAAGATACCTTCGGCAATGTCATCAAATGAGAACAGCCCACTTGAGGAGGGGGCTTCTGTTCTTAAAACAGGGGCTTAAGGGGTTTTTAATGTCCCCGGCAGAGATGGAAAGTCTGGGTGTAGTTAGTACTAGGGAAACCAGGAGGAATTGTTTTTTTCTTTTTTTCCACCTTTTTTTGAAATGGGCAAGCTGGTCTCGGGCTTCTTTTCAGCAACTTTCCGTGGGCTGACGCGTCTTCGCTTCCTTGAAGCACCTTCCGGAAAAGTGAACGATGTTCCAACTCGTCATCTGACAGAGGAGCACAGGGATTTCTATTGGCATCGGGTGATGGTGAGGCTTTTTTCGCCATTTCGGCGAAAGATTGCCTGGAACGCTGTCTTAGCGAGTGTTCTAATTTTCCCCCGCGTTGTTTGTACGCCGGGCACGACGAGAGAGCATGAGGAGGAGTACCCATACAGAAAGCGCATTTTGGTGTGCTGTCTGCACAGGCGCAATCCTCGTGTTTCTCCCCGCAGTTGGAGCAGCGTATCTTATTGCCGCAATGGAAGGTCGTATATTCCATCTGCTGGCATTTCTGGCAGATCATCACCCGAGGTACAAACAACCGCACAGGTAGTCGAAGTTTTCCCAACTTGACGTATTGAGAGGGCTGAACCAGAGAAGGTCACACGAAACGAATCTGAGTGGTTTTACCCTCAGTGGTTATACCCAGTGAGTTTTACCCTCACTGATCGACACTGTGCCTAGTTTTCGCACATCGAGTATCTTGACTGGAAGGAAGCAGAGAGTTCTTAAATCGACCAACCCCTGCTTCAACAGGATTTCAGGGGTCAAACTCGCTTTGGTGACCACCCCTTCAATCTCAATACTTCGAGCTGGGATGTACACTAAATA
The DNA here is from genome assembly GCA_034211315.2 of Aedes japonicus. Taxonomy (NCBI): domain Eukaryota; kingdom Metazoa; phylum Arthropoda; class Insecta; order Diptera; family Culicidae; genus Aedes; species Aedes japonicus. The sequence goes on along the minus strand of JASCZW010002962.1, from coordinate 28,687 downwards.
TTACAGTGTGAAGAACTGAGGGACAGCAATTTTATTAGCTTGTGTAAGGTTGGACACAACGACCCTGACTGAAAATTTTAGCGGGAGATTATCTGCTCATAATTGAACTGATAATAATTGAAATGCAGCAGGAAACTGTTTATGATTTAGCTGAAGGAACGGATCAAATTTCGTGACATGCTGATGGCTGGTGTGGAATCGTTTGTTGATTGGGTCCTACGTTTGGAGAATCAAGTGAAGTTCTGCGATTTTGGACCAGAGCAGCGGGTGGAAGAATTTATGTAAGCGTTAGGTACGCAGTGTCGGGAATTGCAAGCAAGTTGTATGAAATGTCGAATCATCTTGGAAATGATTTGGAGCGGAGTATTAACTACGGTAAGCATTTGGTTTATATACGAGCGGAGGCAGACGAGATCAAAATGCCAGCGATGGAGGCCAGGTTTCCAGAGCACCACAACAGGATGCAGTTTATGCTGTTGATGTTAAATCAGACAATGCGCTGCGTGATCGGAGGCAGGGAATGCGTGGCGTACAGGATTTTGGTGAACATTCACGCAGTTGGTCCACTCAAGTCTAATGCGTTTAACGCACGCAAGCGCACTTGGCGCTCAAGTGAAAATTCAGATCGTAGCCACTTGAAGTATGGAAGAGTCCATGGTCCGAAAGATTGCAGAGCGTTCAAGGTCAGGTGCTACAATTGTAAAACGTTGGGCCACTTCGTTGTTTTTCATCGAGAAACGGTCAAATCAACACAGGAATCCGAACCGACCGTAACGACGAATTGAAGAATGAGGCAGGATTCATAAATCAGGTAAATAATGGAGAAACTTTTGATTGAACGTATTATAATAGCTAGAGCTAAGGGTTGGCTCCTTCGAACGGATCATTTCTGGTATGATTTTGAGCACTTAGCAGGTTGTGATAATATAGCTGATGCCGCTTCAAGAATTGGTATTCAGAGAGATGGCCCCCAATATGGTGCAGCTGCAGAAGCCCACGAATTGTGTCCGGTTATTGCTAACCCAGGTGAAAGAAGAGTCACTGAAGGATAATGAACTTCAGACAGTTATCACGTGGCTCAGAAAAGGTGAGAAGTGGCCAACAGAGATAGTGAAATACCAGCCATTTCAAAAGAAGTTATACCTGCAGGAAGATATTCTAATTTAATAGGAAAAAATGGGTTTACCATCAGCACTACGCACAAGAGATTTGCGCTTGGCTCACTGAAGCCATCAAGGTATGTCTACCATGAAAAACATTTTGAGGCAAGGTTTGTGGTGGCCTGGGATGTATCGTGAGGTCGAAGAGTTGGTGAAGAGTTGTCATGAATGTCAGCTGGTTATGTCGTACAGCCGTCCACCGCTTATCACGATGACAGAGTTACCGACTAATCCTTGGGCCTATCTGTCAATGGACTTTTCATCGGCATCTGATTTGTTCAATTGGGAGGCATTGCTACTAACGGATAATTATTCGCGTTTTTCTGGTGGCTACGTTGTTTTGGGTAGTCGATTTGATCGAAGCAGGACGAGCAACAGTTATGGATGTGGCAACAAACATAATTGTCGACCGAAGCGTCAAATTTCTTAAAAAGTTTGTGCAGCGTACGGAAGAGGACGGAGCTGAATCTGGTTCACTAGAGGAAGCAGAGGCGTAACTGAACGAGAACAACTTCGTACCGGACTTATTTGAAGCGGAATCATCACACCAGCCTCACAAGGAGCAACTCATGAAAGATCACCAACAACGCCGTCGGATTCAGCGGCAGATTAAACCACCAAAGCGGTATATGTGCTCAGGTCAACGGAGTTCTTGCATCATTTAAGGAGTGTATCGAATATAAGCTATCCACATACATTTGCGTTGTACGCATGTATTTGTGATTTTTATGCTCTGAACACTGCATGCTGTGCGTTTGACTGTCAGCTTTCTTTTGTTTACTTGTTTGTGCGGTTCAAATTCTGCGTTTTCAAAATGTCGCGCATTGAAAAGGAAGTGAAAATTAAGGTTCTGGACACATGGCTAAGTGAGAAGGGTATTACTATGCGAAAATTGGCGAAGCGGTTTGGAATTCATCATGCGAGTGTTAAAACCATCATTAATAAGTTTGGGGAACACTATTCTTTGGATGAGCTACCAGGAAGAGGCAGAAAACCCGGTTCTTCCAACCCGAAACTGGAGCAGAAAGTGGTATCTCTAATCATGAAGAACAAATCAATGTCAATACGTGATTTGGCCAAAAAGCAGGAACGAGTGTCGGAATGATCCAGCGTATCAAGAGGCGAAACCACCTGAAGACCTACAAGAAGCAGAAAATCTCGAAACAAAGTGCAGAACAGAAGAAGCGAGCAGCAACAAGGGCCCGGAAATTGTATTCGCGTCTTTTGCAGCGTCCGGATGCATGCGTTTTGATGGACGATGAGACCTATGTAAAGGAGGACTCGAAAACCCTTCCAGGTCCACAATACTTTACTGCCGTCGTTGGGGAGGATGTGAGCGATGCGGACAGGTCGATTCAAGTGGAGAAATTCGGTCGAAAGGTACTGGTATGGCAAGCAATATGTTCCTGTGGTTTGAAGTCAACCATTGTTTACACTACCGGAACTATAAATGCGGAAATCTATCGATCTGAGTGTCTCCAGAAGAGATTGTTGCCTTTATATAAGAAGCATAGTACACCTCCACTGTTTTGGCCGGATTTAGCGTCGGCTCACTATGCCAAAACCACTCTCAATTGGCTTGCGGAAAAGGGTATAGATTTCGTTGAGAAAAATATCAATCCACCAAATTGCCCTCAGCTTCGACCCATCGAACGTTACTGGGCAATCGTGAAGAGGGTCTTCAAGAAGACTGGTAAGGCAACTAGGAACATTCTAGGAGTTCAAAAAAATTTGAGCTCAAGCGTCCAAAAAATGCGATGCAACACTTGTCCGGAACTTGATGAAGAGCATTCGATTCAAAGTTCGAAAATTCGTGAAGGAATAACTTAAATTTCATCCGGTCTTCACTATGTTCAAGTTTAACCTCCTACAATAAAGGATCAATTTTTTGTATGAATAAAATATCGGTTTTCAACATAATTTGGAAGAAAGTTTGTGGATAGCTTATTTTCGATACACTCCTTAAATGCAAAGAGATGGATTGTAAGAGTTGATAGTTTATGCAACTTCAAATATACCCAAATACTGAAATTACCTTGTTCAAACATTATCAACCATATGTGTTATGGTATGTATTTATTATTTGAATAATACCATTTTTACTATACATCAACGCGGTCCTACGAGAATCTCGCGGTTATATCCCTGATCTAACTCACCTCTAATTTTCTTTTTTCTTTATTATAGAGACTTTTAGCCCTGAGCTGGTTCGTCTCTTCGGGAGCCAAATTTTGTTTGCTGTACATTGTGGTATATCTTAGTACAAGATTGGCCTTTGGTTGCTTTTTGTGTCAGATCAAGTTCACGAACTCGTTTGTCAGCTTGGATGGGGCCAGCTCTTAACCAATGGCGGTTGAATACAAGGCTCGGACTTATACGACGACTGCTTTATTGCAGTGTGCAGATTGCGTTTGGAATGAGAATAATGAGACGATGCATATAATTGGTATCCGACAGCTTTTTGAATTTAAAGAACGGTATATAACCCTAACCAATTTTACATTACATTAACTAACATATAACGGGGAAAGGGAGGGACCATAAGGGCAGCAGAGTGAATTGATTTGGATAGGGAGCATGAGACTACCTCCACCCTATTGTTAACAATTCGCAGGACGAGGGCCGGCGGAATATAGGAATAGGAATTTGATGATCGCAATTTCGAAAATTTCAGCCATAATCAGTCATGAGATAATTTATCTTGAAAATGGAAACTGGTTCAACCTTACCTCCAACATGAATGAAACAGCTGCAAATTTAAAATTAAATCTTGGCAAAATTTTCCATCAGTCCTTACCAAAAGGTGAACCCAACAAGCTTTCAAACGAGAAAGCACGCGCCACTTTCACACAAAAGGTGAAAAGTGAAACTTCATTATGCTGAACCACACCGCAGTTCCTAATCTTAGTTTTCTCACCTCAAAGTCATATCGTCCTCTATATTCTCGCCAACTTTGCATTGCGGCATTCGAGCTATGTAGGAACTTAGCAAACCAAGCTTAAGACGAGTCTCGGCATCAAGGGAAAATATCTTTCTCTCTCTCTCTCTCTCTCTCTCTTTCGCTGCCACCACCGACAGCCACAAGCCGCAACTTCAACCCATAAAGATAAAGAACCACATCGTGTCACCTTTTATCTTCGCCCACATTCACCCCCTCCCCCTGGAATGCCGTGCTCGTTTATGCCTCTATCGCACATCAACATTATCAAGAAAGAAGCGAATGGCTGGATGTGTGAAGAATCTTAGGAATTTTGAAATATTTTTCACATCTCAAACCATCTTCAGTTCACCCCACCACGGACCCTCGAGAAGAGGCAGGATTGAGCCATTGAGCCTGGCAGAGGCTGGTTGACCGTTTATGGGAGGGTGAGAAATTTTCAGAAACAAGTCGAGAATTTCATCATAATGTGATCTCTCCCACAGGAGCTGCTGATAAAATGGCATCGGAGGACGACGGTGGTAATAAAGTTAGCCATATCGAGTTATAATAATGTTCAATTGGGTGATAAAAGTTTTGCTTGACAAAAGGTACATTCACTACACTGCAAAGGTGGAGATTATGACGCACACTGCCACTGCCTTATGCCGTTGTGCACTTTCTTCCCAAACGAGAAAGTTGAATTTATTATGAGCAAGTTAGTCGTCTTGAGAAAGATTATCGCCTCCAGGGCTTTGATACTGACCTGCAAGCATTGAGTTGAACACCAAGGCCGGGAAGTAGTGGTGGAAGTAGAGAACTCGTCCCATTGCGTAGAAAGGCAAATAATGCAGTAACCAGCCACCGAACAGCCATACGGACGCTCTCAGCGAACGCCATTTGGATTCTGAAATGTTGGAAAATTGAACGGTTAATATATTGATTCGAGAATCGTATAACTACTCTTACCTTCTTCTGCATCGGTTGAAGCAACGTTTTGCGTCAACCCGGAGTTTCTCTGATATTTAACGACCTCAACACAAAACACCGCAACAAACAGCGCCAAAAAGACCAAGTTGCTCCACCAAATAATTGGATTGCCCAGCAGGTAGACACGGTGCTCCGAGCCGGAAAAGAATTGTCCCTGAAAGTACGGACAGAGGGAGACGCAACTTTAAAGATAAATCACCACCGTCGAACTTCCCGGGGACACAGCCAAACAGGCCCAATTAGCTCCCTAAGTGTATTTGAAATGAATTGGCGAAACTTTTCCATTCCAATTTCGCAACGCACAATCTGCGCATCCCGCCAACAGAAGCGGCCGAGATTAGTTATTTGAGATATTTCCGCCAACAACACTTGTAACAAATCACTCTCCGCTATAGTGAAGGACGCGCGCACTGATTTCATTTCTGTCCGAGTTCCATTATTTGGGAATTTCTGTTTTCCCCAAGCTGTTGTCGTCCGCCCGATCGCCGGTACCTATTTCAATTACATCTTCTGAGAGAAAAGTTTGTCCTCTTCATTGTTGTCCCATCCCGGGGGGCCGCACGTTTCCATCTCCTGCGATGATTATTAGAAACGAGATGCTGTTTGCTGCCGTTTCGAGAAAAAGAATTCTCCCGCGGAACGTTATTGAGGAAGTTCTCCTTTATGGGGATGGCCGCCACAACGGACCGGCATCGCACCGTGAATACAATCAAACAAGTTACAATAGAGCTGCTGATGGACTGCTTCGGTGAAATTTGATGAAATTTAAGCTACTAATGAAGATCGACCGAGTTCGCTTGAATCCTGCCGATGAGGAATAATTGCAATTGTTCCGCGGTAAGGAATTCATTAATGCTGCGGTATCGGCAAAGCGAGGGCCGTCTTAATGATGCTTAATCGAATACCGGAATCACTGAATTATTTACACTGCGTGCGGGGTGAGGGTCGAAGGTGTGCGGCCGGAGCGGAAAATCCTTCATGCGTGACCTGTGTCGGAAGTGCAGAAGCGTTGGATGATGGTGCTTAATGGCACCTGTCTTGTTTACGTGCAGCAGCACTTCTTCAGTACAAAGAAGCTTGGTCGGAATGCAATTGAGGGGAATGAAATGGTCGCAGTCCTGTGTGTTTGTGTGAATGCATATCCTACCACTCAGAAGTTGGAAGGACGAGTGGAAAGCCTGAGGTGTAAATACTTGCCATTATAATTGCCAATGAGGGTGTAAGTAATCAAGAGATACTCCCGGAAGTGGTCCTAGACTTCATCTAAGAATCAATCCAGTGGCAAGAGGAGATTAATTTTCTCCCTAGTAAGTACAAATACTTTTTAACCGGAAATTGCCAGATGTTGGAAAACGAGCTTGAGTTTCACTTGTTTGTTAGCTGTAGGCTATAATCTCTTGTTATACTAGAATTGAAAATTCATTAATTCCAATCAATTGGTTTTCAATATGATTGTGAAAATTTAAATGCTTCACTGCAAAATCGATACCTTCTACATAAATTATTTAAAAACACCTTACATTATATTAAGCTGATTTATCTCAAAACTGTTTTTAGCTCGTTTGGCTTTCGTTAGCTTTACGGAGCCAATATTTCATTGTTTAATGGTAACATGAACACCGAAAAAATTGAAGAATATTAAAAAATGTGCGAAAATTCTCCTTGTTAAATTGCAAGCCAAAGCAAGCGTAAGCGAATTAATTGTTTCCAATCTTTCATACAGCATACATCATTGCTTGCAATATTCCATACAACATACCTGATTCCAGCGATATCTGGCTTATATTCACATGAAAGATCCTATAAATTCAAATGAGTATCTAATGCACATAAAGGGAATGCTAGATTTGGCAGAAAATAATGGGATATTTTTTGTAAATTTTAGCCAGATAACCCCTGAATCTAGCCTGAATCTGCCTGTTGTATTGCAATCATTGTTGTATGGCGCATGAAAGATTGCAAACAATTTCATTTTTTACGCTTCCTTTGCTTAGAAACGAAGGAAATTTAACGCGCTTGGTAAAATTAGTTACTTTTTTCCTATGTAGATTTCCCTTTATGTGCATTACAAGGTATTTTTTATTGAATCACAGTTTATTGACAACCTTTATGACATATTAGCTGGGAGGACCCCTCATTTGGGCTGTATGACGAGATTTCTCGAAAAAATCGCACGCGGCGCGCAAATGGTCCATCGGCATCTCGTCCCATATCTTGGAGATAAGCTTATTAAATTGGTCCATAATGCTAACTTGATGTTCGTGAAAATTGAGTTTTTGAGTCTCATCAGAGAGTAGTCGCCATCATTAGATCCTTGTACAATATCATCAGGGCTCCTTTTGTGTGTTTTATGAAACCTAGTGGACACTCAGCTTAATTCCTTTCAAAGCTAAAGGTACAGATGACTGTGTTGGTTGAAGAGTCACATTTAATCACCTTTGAATGCGATTCTGCACATTGCTGAATCTCAGGCAATGAGAAAGTGGACTCGCTCGCAAAGGAAGGCGATTTGTATGAGAGACAACTTTAAGATGATGATATTTTCCATTTTCTTCTTCTCGAAAGAATACTCTTTCGAGTTTGCAAACCGATTAGGACACTGGAAATCTAGAACGGCTGTCACATTCCATATGCCTATTGTTTCACCGACGTTTAAGTATATGCATGTAAGTCGTGGATTCATTATGAGAAGTCTAACAACCACCAAAAAAACTAGGATTCGTGTAGTCAACGGTGAGTCGTGTGATTAAACGAAACTCTGAGCATCGAACGGAAGGAGAAATGCGGTCAGAATGGATGTTCTATTAGTGATCAGGATCACAAGTGTGTCGTGAAAGAGTTTAAGTGGAATCCCAATGTTTTGGTCAGGGATGTTGCCAAAAGCTTGAATCTGTCCAAGTCTTTAGTTCAAAGAGCCAACAATCGTATGCAGTCCCTATACGTACAAATTGTAGAAGGCTCCAAATCGTGACGAACGGCAAAATACGGTGGGGCCGAAAAACTGTACACCCAGATTCTGACAAAGCCTCATTGTCTCATCATGAATGATGAGAATTACGTCAAAGCGGACTTCCGGCAGCTTCCGGGGCGACTGTTCTTCACCGCACAACACAAGTTTAATGTTACGGAGGAACAAAGGAAGCAGAAACTTTCAAAGTTTGCCAAGAAATAGATGCTTTGGCAACCGATTTGCTCATGTGGCAAACGGAGTGCGCCATTCGTGACTACCGGGACTGTAAATGGGGATATCTACCTCAAGTAGTATCTACAGAAGCGTCTGCTTCCTTAGATGAAGTTACACGAAGGCCCTATGATCTTCTGGCCGGATCTAGCTTCGTGTCACTATTCAAATATTGTCCTGTAGAGGTACGAAGCCAATGGGGTAACTTCCTCGAAGCCCCAATAGGGAAGCGAACCTACGCGAACGTGGCGGTGGGGTCAGAGGGTCCATCCTCGTGAACAGCTCCGGCTGGCCGAAAAGAGAGAGGCCCCGGCGCTAAGCCCAGCGCTAAAGGCGCGATATCCAGCTCGTGTGTTGGCTCAAGCGTCGAAGGGGGTCCAAGCGGCAAAGCCCATTCGACAACAACCATAACTAACACAGAAGCAGACGCTAGTGCTAGGAGGGGTACGAGTGATGACCCCAGGCGTGGCAGGGAAAGCCACTGAAGTAAGGTCCGAAAAAAGAAGAATAAGCCGAAAAAAGAAAAGGATAAGTGACCGAGGGAAGTCAAACCGAGGAATGAAGATCGCCGGTGTGTTGATGGACGGAGTCGATCGCCGACCTCCGCAGAACATGCTTCCACGGAAGACGGAGGGTGCAAAGAGCGCAGTCAGACGCCGATAGAATCGAGCGTAGAGGGGCGTTAGTCGCCGCGAAGGCCGCTCTAAAGAGGGAGATAAAGGCCAGCAAGCGAGCCTGCTTCGAGGGTCTGTGTCAGAAGGCCAATGCGAACCCGTGGGTTGACGTTTACCGGGTAGTAATGGCCAAAACCAGAGGATCGGCGGCTTTAACCGAGCAATCACCAGAGCTGCTGCAGGTGCTCGTTGGGGGACTCTTTCCGAACCACGACCCGAGTCGATGGCCCCCGCCGCCATAGATTTGTCCCATAAGCAGCGTTCCAGCATCCCAAACCTTAACGCTGTCATAGCGACGGAAGTGTGGACGGCTCAGCCAAACACCCGTGACCACGTGGGCATTGAAAACGGCACTACGGGGGCCGGCGACGAGGCGATGGTGATAAATGAGGAACTCATTGCGATAGCAAAGTTGCCAATGGTGAACAAAGCGCCGGGACCGGATGGTATTCCGAACCTGGCCATCAAGACGGCTATCTTGCTGGATCCCGAAACATTTATGGTGGTGATACAAAAGTGTCTGGACGAGGGGGTCTTCCCGGACACCTGGAAAATTCAGACTCTTGTGTTGCTACCAAAGACAGGGAAGCCACCAGGAGATCCATCGGCATATAGACCTATATGTCTGTTGGATACAGCGGGTAAGGTGCTCGCGAGGGTAATCCTCAACAGACTAATAACATACACGGAAGGTATAGGCGGTCTGTCTAATAATCAATTTGGCTTCCGTAACGGAAAGTCGACGGTGGATGCCACCCTGTTCGTCACCAAGACGGCTGATATGGCAATCCAGCGCAAGAGGCGAGAAGTACGATACTGTGCAGTGGTCACCCTTGACGTGAGAAATGGGTTCAATAGCGCCAGTTGGGCGGCTATCGTCAATTCGCTCCAACGCCTACAGGTTCCAGGGTACCTGTACAAGATTCTTGGAAGTTACTTCCAGATACTGGTACACAACACAGAGGCAGGCCAGAAACGTGTCCAGATCACCGCAGGCGTCCCACAAGATCCCATCGAAGAGGTCGAGTTAACGGCCTCGCACTCCATCGGTATTGTGGAAAGATGGATGAGTTCCAGGCAATTGGAGCTAGCCCACCATAAGACTGAGGTCACGGTTGTGAATAATCGGAAATCGTAGCAACATGCGACGATCAGTGCAGGTAGCTCGAATGTCGAATAGCTCGGCGGTGAAAGGGAGTAAGCGTAAACTCCTGACCAGTGTCGCCCTGTCCATACTTAGGTACGGCGGGCCGGCATGGATTACCGCCAGAGTACCAAGAGCTACGTTAGTAAGCTAGAGAGTACGCATAGAGTGGTTAGTGCATATCGAACGGTATCACGCGACACGGTCTGCGCCCTAGCGGGGATGATGCCAATAGGCATCGTCATAAAAGAGGACGTAGAGTGCTTCGAACAACGTGGAACAAGAGGTATTCGGATGACCACTATAGCTGCATCCATGGTTAAGTGGCAAAGGGAATGGAATAACTACATCACAGGTCGGTGGACCCATCGACTAATCCCGAAGTTAACCGGGTGGTGCACCGTGGGTTGGTACCGACACGGTGAAGTGAACTTCCACTTAACGCAGATATTGTCTGGTCACGGCTGTTTTAGACACTACCTGCACAAATATGGGCATGCACAGTCTTCCGCATGCAGCGAGGGCGCGGGAGTTGAGGAAACTGCGGAACATGTGTTCTTCGCATGTCCTCGCTTCGACGGCGCGAGATCCGGCATGATTGCCGTAAGTGGTCACGACACGACTCCGGATAATTTGGTTCAGAGGATGTGACAAGACTGGAACATCTGGAACGCGATATGCATAGCAGCCTCCCAGATCGTCCTCGATCTCCAACAAAAATGGCGAAACGACCAAAAGCAGGTTGCGGGAACCACCTAACTACTAAAGCCCTTGTTAGACATAGTGGGTGCTTAACAAGCACAATAGCCCCCTCCCCGAACTAATACCGAAAGGTGGTTCCGTGGAGGGTCCAGTGCTTAAGGCACGGGTGGGTTTTTAGTGGGTCGAGGAGTTGGCACCCTTATCCCCACGTCCTGAGTTCTTGCAGATTTTCCACTCCGTTTTAATAAAAGACGAGTTAAGCGTACGGTTATGGAATTGAAATAGAATAAAGTAAACATGCCAAAATCGTACAGATGGGTTATATTTTATTGTCTGAAACTTTGGAAAGGATCGGTTAACTAGGTATTTTACTATAAAAGGTGTGTTTTGATCTTGTGATCTTTGTTATATGAAGTTGATTTATGTGTGTCTATTAATTTTTGCTTAAAGGGTTTAACCTGTTTGTGTTTAGTTTTTCTTTATTAATAAGTTTGTGCTTCTTTAGTTCCGACATCTTGAGGAGTCTCATCGTCGCTCAATGGTAACCATAACCGGCAGAACACAAAACACAACGATCTAGTGCTGGCGATAACTCTCTGACGAGACAACAGATTTTCAATTCCATGTCCCTCTGCCCAATCCATCCCCAAAAATAGCAGCCTTTTTAACCTCGGGAATCTTGCAAGTAGACGCTCTAAGTCCTACTTTACGTAAAATTAAAGTGTGTATTCGATAAAAATGGCATTTCTGCAGATTTTCCGTATGAGTGAAGAACCTGAAAAATTGAGCAAATTTAATTCATAGTGTATTGTTTACACCTGACAAGTTTCATAGTTATTTATACAGTAGTTCCAGTCATGCCGTCGAAAAAATAACTCGAGAACAAATCAAGCAAATGGAGCCAAATTTGGCAAGTGAGGATTTTGTAGGCAAGAAATGTTTCTACGGTGGTTCGAGACCCTTCTTCTCTTTGCAAGGGGCGAGGGGGGTCTCATACAAATGAAACACAAATTTAAAACAAAAATTAGAGTAATCCTTACTGTTATTAACATTTGTATGCAGGAGTAAAAGGGGCCAGAGAAGATTCTTATGATGATTCGAGACTTCGCCCTCGTCTGGAAGGGGGGCGATATAAATGAAAGACAAATTTCTGCATAATTCGAGAACTAATCAAGCAAATAGAACCACCTTTGGCATGTGTTTATTTTTGGAGCAAGAAATATTTTTATGATGATTTGAGACCCCTCCTTTATCAGGAAAGGATGCTTTTTATAGAAATTGAATAGAATTTTGTTGCATAACTCGAGAATTAATCATGCAAATAGAAGCAAATTTAGCATGTAGAAGTTTTTGCAGCCCAAAAATGTTTCTACGGTGGTTCAAGGCCTGGCCTCCCTCTGGAAGGAAAGGCTCTCAACGAATGAAACACAAATTTTTGGACGCAGTTACGGTATTTTCCGAATAGAACGGACAGATTAGTGGAAACCACAGCGAAAGTGTTATATTATCCGCTCTCTTCGACTGTTAACAATGTAATTGATCTTTTCTACGTTTCACTGGTGGTGGTCGAGCATCTAGGGGCGAGACGACTGTTGATTATGACGCGCAAACTTATCTAGACAGCAAATGTAGGGTTGTAGGTCTAATAATGAACCGAGTAAAAACTTCCGTCTGCTACAGTTCGGCCCTCCTGCTACTATCGCCCTCGATAGTTCGAATCAAGAATCTAAACTTTGTCTGATGAATGCAACAAAAACGCGATCGATATTATGCTTGAAACCTTAAGTGAATTAATTATGGTTGAAAGAGTTAAAGAACATTTTTGACGAGTGTTACTCTATGCGCACAACAATAATAACAGCACAAGGCCTTAGAAACTCGAGTCTTCAGATAAGCAGCTAGATGAAAAAGATTCAGCACTGCGAGAACCAGCCCTTTTGTATAGTCGCAGATTTAGCGGATCAAAACTGTCGTCAAAATATTTGCTGGTCACTTGATACCCTTCTAGGTCAGTAACGATGTATCTGTTGTTATCTATAACCTTCTTGATCTGATATGGCCCTCTATATTTAGCCTTAAGCTTACTATTCTCGCCAGCCACCTTGACTGTCATAATCGCAAATAAATCACCTTGTTTGTACACGGTATTACGTTTGCATTTAGCATCATGTTTCATCTTGTTGTATTCCAGCAACTGTTTAATCTTCTCTGCGGCATTACTTCTAATTTGATGAAGTTTTCCGAAGCAGATAATTCTAATTTGCTCGATATCACGATCGACCTCCTCATTAAGCTTATCCAAGAATCGCTCTAGATCTGGCTCAACGTGAAGTCTTTGTTTAACACCGAATAGTAGTACAGCGAGGGAGTTATCAATCGAACGATTGTAGCTGTTGTTCAAGAGGTATTCGGCTTCGAATAGAACATTATCCCAAGACATCTTCCTTTCTTCTACCAGTTTTGCTAGCAAAGGTACTAGCGTCCTGTTGTATCGCTCAATTTGTCCATTCGCTTTTGGACAACCTGTCGCTAACAATACGTGCTCTATCCCGCGAATCGCGCAAAACGAACTAAACTCCTTGGAAGTAAATGCAGTACCGCGGTCAGAAATAATTCGTCTAGGCTTTGAATAATAAGAGATGTACGATCGTAAAGATTTCAAAACCTCGCACGTTTTGGTGGACCGCGTCGCGTGAAGTTTTATAAACTTACTGAATTCGTCAATTACGGCGAAAATTTGAACGTTCTTACTCTTCTTCATTCCTAGCGGCCCTAAGTGATCTACGTGAACGGTGTCGAAAGGTACGGTACCTTTATCAATACTTAGCAGATATCCATCATACAGCTTATCGCGAGGATTAAACGTGACACATATGATGCATGACTTTCCATGATCAAGGACTTTCTTCTTCATCTCAGAGAACCAAAATAGACGCCGTATTTCAGCGCAGACCTTGTCTACACCAAAATGACCCATATCATTGTGGTATCTATAGATCACAGATGATTCCATGTTCTTAGGCACGCATAGCAAAAGTTTATTCTTTTTTTCTTTCTTGTAGACAATATTATCCTTGACTTCATAGTCCTTCTGGCTACCTGCGAGTATAGCGGTTTTGCGCTTTTGGATGTTCGCATCCTGAAGCTGCGCGACGTAAATCGAGTTGATGAACATATCGTTCGGATGTTCCTCTGGTTCTAACAAAAGTAGATATATTAACACGACTAAGCGCATCAACGTGGCGCATTCGATCTCCTGGCCTGTGGACGATGGTATAATCGGATTGTTCAAGATAAAAACTCCTTGGAGAAATCTTCGCGTTCACGTCCCTTTTATCTAAGGTCCTCTTCATAGCCTCACAATCTGTGGCAATCACACTTTAATCCGAACAAATACATAAGAAACCGTTGGAGAGTATACACAACGGCGAGAGTCTCTAACTCGAAACAGTGGAGTTTGGGTTCTGCAGCGGTTGTTTTTCGACTATAAAACAAAACGGGATGAAACTTCTTATCATCTTCCTGGCGTTGAAATAAAATACCTCCATAACCGGCGCTAGAAACATCTGTGTGAACTTCTATTTCGAGAGACGACGAATAGATTGCAAGCACTGGCTTTTGAATCAAACAAGCTTTTAGATCGTTAAACGTGTCTTTTTTTCGAATCGAAACGGGAAATCCTTCTTCAACAATTCATACAACGGGCGAGCTAACTTATTGAAATTTCGAATAAACTTCCGGAAGTAGCTGACTAGCCCTACGAAACGATGAAGCGCGTGCACGTTCACCGGAATCGGAATAGAATTAACGGACTCTATGTGACTGTCGCTTGGGCGTATCGAGTTATACATTATGTTGTAACCAACGTAGTCAATTCTGGTCTTAAGAAAAGAATACTTTTGTAATTGAAGCTTTACGTGGTTATCGTTCAGGGTACATAGAACAACTAACAAGATGTCCATGTGTTCTTCAATGGAATCTGTGCTGATAAGAATATCGTCGATAAAAACAGTAATCTTACCCGATTTAAGCAACTCTTCTAGAACTTTGTTGATATAACGGACAAACGCGGCTGGTGAATTAGCATATCCGAATGGAAGTTTGTTAAATTCGTATTGACCTCCATCTTCTAAGAACGAAGTATACTTTTTAGAATGTTCGGCAATGTCAACGTGATAAAATCCGTTTTTTAGATCAAGGTACTAAGAAAACGTTTATCGCGAAGCTTGATCACTAGATCTTCGATGACGGGCATTGGAAAGTTATCACGCTCAACCAACTTGTTAAGTGGCTTAAAGTTTACACACATTCGGAACGTGTTGTTTCTCTTCCTAACCAAAACAACGCGACAGTAGTCGTTAGATTGACTTTTCCTAATAATTCCCTTAACAAGCATATCGTCAATAATCTTATTCAGTTCCTGTTTTTCAAATACACTCAACCTTGCTGGCGCTACTGTAAAAGGTTCATACTCTTTGAGTTTAATTTCAACTTCCATCTTTACTGACGGCTCCGAAGGTTTTGGTCGGTCTACGTAACAAGTATTGAAAGCATTTTCAACAGAAGTTTTCCAACGTCTCGTATCGTCTGTGTCGCCTACGTCTAAATCAACACTTTCTTTATCTTCGACCAATACGCAAAGACGGTCATCGCAATTACCAAAAGCCTTGATCATCAGCTGCGGATCAAAATCTGAAAAAACGGGTCTCCTCTTGAAAACAATACCTGTTACCATTACCATTACCATTGGTGAAGTCTCGGCCCAAGAGTACTTTAACTTCATCCGAGATAGTGTCGTCCGGAACGACAATCAAAGAAACAACAAAAACGCGGCTTCCTACAATAATCAAGCAACTGAACGATCAAGCATTACTAAACGCGTGCCATTGATACCAGTAATCCAGATTTGGCGGTACGTTCGATGAATAGTCAAAATCAGGCGGTAATTGAGAAACGCTTAACCAAACTTACCGGGGATCCTAAATCGACAAGAGCGTTGAAAGCCTGGCACGATTTTTGAACAAGATCGTGGCTTGGCGTTCGGCTTCCTTCGTCGACTTCCAAATAACAGAGCTCCGTTTCGATAGTAGTATCCTCTCGTAGATCTTCACTCTGCATAAACTGGACCCGGCTTGATTCTGTTGTTGGTTTCGGTTGCGTTTCCAGCGACGTATGTACATTTCTTCCTGGATGTCCAACCTTTCCACATTTGGTACATCGTGGCTTCTTCTGCGGCAATGGACACTTTGCTGATAAATGACCTTTCTCGTTGCAATTGAAGCAACGTCTCACTGGCAATTGCTTATCAGCATTATCGACCACGGTAGACCCCTTTCGTTCGTTGCTCCGTTGCGGTTGATGTTCTTTCACAGCATCCTTTTTGACATAGGGCTTCGTATTTACAACAGCTCTCATTCGAAGGTAACGTTGGAGACAACGAATGAGTTCCTTGAGTTGATGCAGATCCTTCGAGATTAGGTACTCTTGAAGCTTGTCGTCGTTCATGTTCTTAACGATGTAGGCGATAACAGCTTCTTCGGACAAACGACCCTCCTTCGCAATCCTCTGCATCTCGTACACTTAGCTCTCCTCATCTTCATCCTTGCCACGAAATCGTTTCGCTAATTTAAAGTGCTCAGCTTCGTTCATGCGACTGGGAAACGCTACACAAATTGACGTCTTGAAACATTCCCAATTCAACGTGACTTCATCCTGTGCATTGAACCATTTCTTCGCTGTTCCTGTCAGCTTCGAATGCGCGTAGTGTAAACAGGCTCGCGGCGACCATCCATAAACAACGGCGTATCCTTCAATCTTACGAATCCATCGGCTGCAACTTCCCTCCTTACCGTTGAACGATGGAATCAAGCGTTCGACCTCGATCGGGTGAAGAAAAGTTTCACGAGACATATGATGCAATGAAGAACTGCTACCGTCACAAGATTCCGTTACGGCGGATCCACGAGAACGCACACTAACGTTTGCTACACTTTGCTCGTCGGTTTCTTCTTCCTTCTGGTCGTACACTTTCACGTTCGAGAATCTTCTTTGCAATCCGGGCGACAACGGATCCTGTGTATGCTACTGAACGAAATCCGTAATTAACGTTTCCGACGCAGACAGTTGTTGTCTTCCATTTTCCTTTTTTTTAATAATGTTTTCTTTCGATGACGGAGGGCGGAGTCCCAAAATGGCGACTGAACACGTTTCGTCTTGAAGAATCGACGTTTTCTCGTAAATTCCACTTTCAGCGAAAATCGATTAGCACGGATCGATTTCACCGAGCTCCGGTTCTCCTGGTCGAATCCCACTTCTGAGCTTTGGACCCAGCTACGATATGGTCCGAATTAAATACACCGATTAGTGGAAACTACAGCAAAAGTATTTTATTGTCCGCTCTCCTCGACTGTTAACTCTGTAATTGATCTTTTTTACGTTTCACTGGTGGTGGTTGCCTATCTAGGGGCGAGACGACTGTTGATGATGACGCGCAAACTTATCTAGACAGCAAATGTAGGGTTGTAGGTCTAATAATGAACCGTGTAAAAACTTCCGTCTGCTACACTCTCAAATAAAACATCATCTTCACATGTACCCTTTACAAACTTACCAAAAGTACATCCCAATCCTAATAATCATCGAGTAAATAGAGTTTGTTAAATCACTTCCGGGTTATCGTGTCCTCAACATGTTTCCGGGATAATGACCATCTACTTAGATCCTTTCCATGCCAGGGATATTGGGACGTTTTGTCTTTGGAAGAAGCGAGGTGAAATTATTAATTTATCGATGATGATAAGAAACGGCGCGTCCCCGCGAATTGTTTTTGTGGGTATTCGTCGCCTCAGTCGCCTGTTTCATGCTAATGAATGGTCAAAGAGAAAGATATTTATGTCTTTTCGATAAGTGACCGAGAATTATAATTAGGATGAAATCCTTTATCTATGCCCTATCAATCGAAATTTCGATTGATGATAGCCTTCGCAACATGACTTGCAAAACGCTTGGATTTTAAGTGACGCATTAATGCTCTCCAATGAAAACAAGTCGCCCACATCTTTTCAAGTTTTATTGCGAAGTAATGAAGGTGTAATAACACTTCACGCTTCCTTTCACTCATATCTTGGCTCAGCCCATAACGCCATCAACTTCGTCAGTGTCTGCTCGAGTTCTCCGATGGATCTTGTCCAGCACCCCGCTGCCACCGAGATCCCGCAGTCCACTGGCCATAAACAACAACTGACGTCCAAGAAGTGATATGTTTATGATCATCACCAGCGACAACGAACCGCGTGTGACACTCTTATTCCGGCCCCGGAGAACGAACGTGTTTTCGAGCCTCGTCGAAAATTTATAGCTTTCAGATAAAAAAAAATCTTTATTGAAATCGAAGGAGGACTACACAATGACGCGAAGTTTATTAATGAAAAAGACTGCCCCGAAACGGACGAACCACTTCACTCTTGTCGATCTGCAGCCGGACCTCGGGTGAACCCATATAAAAATCCCATTCCGAACAGAAACGATTTTAATACTAAATTAAAAACAAACACCACGCCGCCATCGGCCCCAAAAATCCAACTTCATAAACTAAAAATATCAATGAATCGAGATTTATTCCCCGTGTCCAACTCCTCCAAGCAAAGTCCATCAGCCGGAAAAATACCTTCGAATCGAAATTAATTCCCCTTCTCTTCACAACTCCTCGCATCGAACCCGAAAAAAATCTCCTTTCCCGTCCATTATTCCTCTCGACCGGACAACCTGTTGTTGGATCATAAGCAAAGTCGTTCGTGTCTGGAAATGATACCGAACCCCAGCGACCGACCGAAGCACTCACACACTCCATCATAACTCACCCGATCGGACAGATGGATGACCCACCTTCGTCAACGATATTTATTCGTCTCTCCGCTGGAACATCGCGACTCCGGGACTGTCCGAAATCTACCGGAATATATCTCTAGGAAATAATTTATAACCCTTCCACCGCATCGTCGTCGTCGTCGTCGTCGTCGTCGTCGTCGTCGTCGTCGTCGTCGTCGTCGTCGTCGTGGGCCAAGGAAATGTGATACGCCAGGTTTGAATGAAAGAAAAAAAGAAACTGTAACTTTTATGGTTGACTTTACGTTTCCATTATAGAAGGTCCCGTCGAATCGTTTTGGGGGAAGCGTAGCCGCGTAGTGAGTAAACAGAGGACTGACGGACGGTTTTAATTATATTTTTAATGTTCGATTAAACGCTGCCAGGTGAGGAAAGATCAGGCTGTAAAAATGGATTTACAGCTTTTGCGCGGGGGATGTTTCGGTAAATCAATTAGATACGATATGAAAAATCAATCACATGGATCCAGGAAGGTATGCGGGTGTCGTAAAACATGGTTAAATGATATTTGGAAGGGGTGACTGAATGATTCATGTAAACTTTAGTAGTAAAATAATCGCCAAGCTTGATTATTGGATTCAAAGAATGACACGATCTATGGCATTGATGTACAGTATGTAAAATAAGTATATCCACCCCTGCTTCAAATTTAAAATGTTCCTGTTATCGATTAAAATATTAGTTGATAAAATAAGTGTTGGTATGCGTTTGGTCCATTATATAGTACCTATCATTATACCATTAAATATACTTGAATTAATCTTGCTCTTGAAAATCTATGCCAAGATCAACAGAAAAGGGAAGTAAAACATGCAAAAAAGTTTATTCACCCAAACATGCTTAGTACCATTTTGCCGTGTATTGAGCGGTTCCTGTCACTTTTTCGAATGTAAACATTGCATA
This sequence comes from Aedes japonicus, assembly GCA_034211315.2. Classification (NCBI taxonomy): domain Eukaryota; kingdom Metazoa; phylum Arthropoda; class Insecta; order Diptera; family Culicidae; genus Aedes; species Aedes japonicus. The sequence goes on along the minus strand of JASCZW010002962.1, from coordinate 9,132 downwards.
CAGTTATCCTTTCGTAGTGTAGAAGCTTTCGTGATTCAAATTTGAGTTCTCGTGTTTCGAAATGCCTAAAAACGCACAAATTTCGCTGAGTATCCGAAAACTTATCATAGAGCATCACAAGTGCGGTTAAAGCTACCGTCAAATTGCTAATACCGTTCAGATACGTAAAGATACGGTTGCCAAAATTGTTCAGAAGTACAAAAAGAGTGGTTCTTTCACACCAGAAAAGCGATCAGGGTGACCGGCAAAGACAAGTTCCCGGATTGACAGGGCTATCGTCAGAAAGGCGGAACAAGATCGAGGTTTGTCAGCTCCAAAAATTGCAAAGCAAGTTGAGAGTGAATTTTCTATCCGTGTGACACCTCAAACAATCCGAAATCGATTGCATCTAAAAGGTCTGAAGAGTGGCAATTAAGAAACCATGGTTGTCAGCAAAAAACATTAAAAAACGATTGAAGTGGGCTCGAGATCATATTAAATGGACAGTCGATGATTGGAGAAAGGTCATTTGATCAGGCGAGACTAAAATAACGCTATTTGGGTCTGATGGTATCACACAAAAATGGCGCAGAGCCGGTGAAAGTCTGAAAACCCAGTGTTTGAAGCCTACAGTCAAACATGGTGGAGGTGAGTTATTGCAACATCATTAATTTTCAACTAACTTAACTAGCTTTTAACATTTTCGGTGCAGGTAGAGTCATGGTTTGGGGCTCGATGGCTTCGTCTGGCGTTGGAGACCTCGAGCTCATTGACGAAATAATGACAAAAGAGGTTTATCTGGACATACTGAAATGGAAACTTTCAGCAAGTGCACAACAACTGAAGCTGGGCCGGAGATACATGTTCCAGCAAGATGGGGAGCCAAAGCACACATTGAAGCTTGTATTCCAATGGTTTAAGGAAAAGAAAATCAATGTTTTGGAGTGGCCAGCACAGTCTCCTGACCTTAATCCAATAGAACATCTCTGGTCTATTTTGAAAATTAAGGTTCAGGAACACAAACCATCAAGCATTCAGCAATTACGACAAGTTGTTGTAACTGAATGGGACAAGATAGCACCAGAAACGACTGCTAAGCTAGTCCAGTCAATGCCACGACGATGTCAAGCTGTCCTTGAAGCCAAGGGAGGTCACACGAAATATTGAATGATTTTCAGGATTATGGTGGATTTACTTTTTTGCATTATTTTTTATCGTTTTCTTATATATTTGGTCTCAGACACGAACAGTTCGTGCTTTCACATCAAATTATCATTATTTGATTTTTTTTTATCCCTTGAAATAAACTTCATATTAAAAATCGTTTTTCAATGTTTTGGTGGATTACTTGAAGCAAATGTGCCAAGTGAGAAGGGGGGATAAACTTTTTTTACATACTGTATGCATTTTTTCAATCCAAATCAGTTTCTTGCTTTTTCCAAAAAAAAAATTGAGCACTACTAACGAAAACGTTAACAAAGTGATTCTTTTCGGTCTGCAAACAAATGTCACCCGGCCAGTAATAGTAAACATTTTTTTGTTTGATCTGAGTAAAATAAAAAAATCGATTAATTCTTTTAAACAGTAACATTTTCGGGGGAAAGAACTCGAATAAGACAAACTCAACAATATCAGAAACCCTGTCGTTAAAGTTTCAGAATCATAAGTTTCTAAACCATATTTTTAATTTAATTCGAATTATCACATACATTTTCAAATAAAGTCCGATTCAAAGTAAATTTGGGCGCATCAAAACGCCAAACAAAAGTATTTCAAACAATATACAACAAGTTATTACATTTCACCGTTTCGAACGAACTGTCGCACTTAACTTGTGATCGACGGCATCATGATCTAAACAGTCGCTGGTGACACTGAACTTATTCCACTTTAAACGCATTTTTCGCTTCTTTACCGCATCCTAGAAGTCTTCGCTTGACAATTGCCTAGTATTTTCTGATCGGTCTGAACTCCGGGCAATTCGGAGGATTAAGCTCTTTGGAGACAAAATTAACGTTGTTTGCAGCATACCATTCTAGTACCTTCTTAAAGTAGTGAGCTGGCTAGATCCGGCCAAAATATAAAGTTGGTCTTGTGTTGCCGAATCAAGGGTAAAATCCGCTTTTTCAGACAGTCCTTAATGTAAACCTTCGTCATTGTTTGAGATGTGATGAAAACCTTGGTTTTTAAGCCTCAACTGCAGATCCCTTGCCAAATCATTAGATTGCGAGCAAACTTATCAGCAAAAACTTATATCCTTCTCTTGAAAGGATGTTACGAACAGTGGAAAAGTTGAAATCGTACTTCTTTGCCAAATCACGTATGGAGACACCTGGGTTGCCTTTCACGTACCTCAACACCTTTCTCCTCAGCTCTTTGTCCCTAGAGCCACCTTTATGATAGATGCGCTGTGTTCTATCCACACTCAGAGTATCCTTGTAACGTTTGATTACAAGACACATCGTTGACTGTGGGAATTTTTTACACTTTTGCTATTTTTGAGACCGACCACGAAGGATTCTCTAGATGTTTGTGCACAATTAAATTTCTTTTCCCACGTTCCATGATCCGTAATTTGGAGATGCATCGATCAATCGAGAAAAACTTTTCACCAATTTATTTGTCTGTGAAACATCAACAAATGCCTTTTTTTTCTTCCAACCACCAGGGACGCGGTGGTGTATAGAACCGTGCGTCCAAATTTTCTCTGAATCGAGCTTTAGTTTACTTCCAGCACATATGAACGGAGGGTGCCTTCGAAATGGATAATTGGTTGCGACCTTAAATTGAATTTTATATGGGAAATCTACTCATTGTACTCATTTCAATTTTGCGTATTTTAATTATAGTATCATGAATCATGAAAGGGAGGTTACGGCACATTGAAATTGAAGTACTGAAGATTGACCGAAGGACTTGGGTGAAGCAGTACTCGTATCAAGTAAGCATTCCTCTGCCTTACATCCTACGGCGGATTATGTCAAGGCAGGAACGAATTGAGACAAATCCAGACGTTGTGTATAAAAATAATCCCAAGGAGGAGAGAGTTTCTCTTCTATGCAGGTAAACAAGGCAGAATCGCTAGAACCATCGCAAGCCAAAAGGTAGTACATGAGTACGATCAGGCGCGCATTCTTTTGCCTGTCGAGGTGGTGAATTCGTTTCAGCCTTGACCTACCCCACAGTGGGATGTAAGGCAAACGAATGCGTGCTTGGTTCAATGGTGTAAAGTGGTCATAAAGGGTGTACCGGTTAAATTTCGCACACACAAAATTCATTCTCAAAGTTCGAGTTTTTACCCGATTATCACCAAATTTTCAGGGAGTAAAAAAACAAATTCAAGTTAGCCTCAGCCATAAGTTTCTGCATGACCTTAGAATCGCCTTTTCTTTGCATATTAACCCATGTTATCATTAAGTCTTCTTCATTTTCACCACTTTAGGTCGTTTTAGAAGGTGTTCCTTTATAATGTTCTAGTATTTTTTTTCTATTGGGCGCAGTTTCAGAGTTTTTGGGGGGCTCAGATCTTTCGGCACGAAATCGATATCATTCGCCAGGGTGCCAACTCCTCGACCCACTATAAACCCACCTTACCTTAAACCTGGGACCCTCCCGGGTATTACTTCGGGGTGGGAGCTATTGTGCTTGTTGCACCCACTATATCTAACTACTTAGGGCTTCAGTAGATAGGTGTAGACCTGTGCGCCGATCTATTTTGAATCGGCGGCGGCGTGTATGGTAATTTTAAACGGCGGCGGCGGCGCAGCCGGCGTCACGCCACGGTCGTCCTCGGCGGTGGCGGCGGTGGCGTAGATCGGCGCGGGCATAAACTATCCCCTCAACATTTGCTTATGCTTATCCCTTTTAACTGTTCGGCTTTCTCGTGCACTTTAAAGACTATAGGATCACTCTAACTCTTATATTTTGGTAAAAGGCCCGGATATCCATAGTGTTATATTGCTCAGGTCGACGAATTGACGTGTTTATGTATGTATCAGTATGTGTGTGTACATAGATATGACACTTAATATTATAGAAATTGATAATGCCAAGTTCACGGGGAATTCGGCTTATGTCTTAATTACTAAAATTAACCAGTTTCAAAAGCGTAAATATAAGTAATAACCAAATAGAATAAAATTGTCACTATTATGCAAATAGCTTTATGGTTTTTATTCTTTGCCTTGAAAGTATTTATGTTAATATATCTGTTTTTTCAGCGTTCATAGTTCATTTGCCAAGAGACGCTAGGCACGGGGAATTCATTTTTAATGAATTAACGGATGATGATATATACAAAAAATAATATTTTAGTGAAGACTTATTCTAAAATCTAAAAATCTAAAAATCTAAATATCTAAAAATCTAAAAATCTAAAAATCTATAAATCTAAATATCTAAAAATCTAAAAATCAAAATCTAAAAATCTAAAAATCTAAAGTCTTAAAATCTTAAAATCTAAAAATCTTAATATCTAAAAATCTTAAAATCTTAAAATCTAAATATCTAAAAATCTAAAAATCTAAAAATCTAAAAATCTAAAAATCTAAAAATCTAAACTCTAGAAATCAAAAAATTTTAAATTTAGGAATCAAAAAATTTAGAAATTGAAAAATCTGGATCTCTTCGCCATCTCCTCTATCTAAAAATCTTAAAATAAAAATAAACAAATATCTTAAAAAATAAAGATTCAAAAATGTAAGAGTCTACATCAAGAGTAACCCTCAAAAAATATCTCAAAAAAATCAAAATTGCTTTTAAATTTATGTATTAAAGAGCTTAAGATCAAAAATTAAGTAAATCATAAAAATTTAAAATTAAGAGCAGCGAATTGACCAAACTATCAATATTTCTACAACATGACTATAATCACGTTTAACACAGAATCCACTGTGCACAGATTTACCGGTTAATTCAGTGGTTAACCACTAGGGGTGAGACAGCTCTGCTTTGCTTTGTTGCTTTGATGCACTGGGTAACTCGCGAGTAACTCCATACAGCTTAAAATTGAATCAATATTAATCGGTTCTTATCAGTTGCCAGGGTTTCAAAAGTTTGACTTCCAATTTGTTTGGAAAAAAAATAGTGGACACTCCAAAAATGGCAATAGAAGATGGAACAGCGAGCTCTATTCCATGACTATGAGGATTCTATTTACATATATAATATGCGATACGTAATACGGATGGCTTAACTGAAGCCCAACTGAATTTCTGTTTTGAATAGTAAATTTACCAAATGGTTATTTGGTAAACATCGATTCTAAGAAGCTTGACGGTTTAGTCGGAATAAAACGTGCTGAACTTGTTTGTCTCTTTTCCTGCTATGCTGTAATATCAAAAAGCAAGTCAAACTTAAACCGGTGGGTTTATTCAAAGTATGATTTAATTTGAGCCATGGACATAACTTCTCGAAAAACAAAGGTCAACACTAATCGTTGTAAAAACGATATTAAATTTTACGAACAGATACGTCGTTTTAGCGAATATATGTTGTTTTCTGAACCTGACTTCAATAAAAAAATTAAACACATTGAAAATTGTGCACACAAGAGAGCTCAAGTAGTAGCAAGTGGTTTGTATGACAGCTGCTGTGAAAAAAAGAGAGAAAACAAGAAAACAATGGTGGCTTGCTGAGCAACATGAGTAACTCGAGGTACCTCAAAAGCAACTCTGAAATTGCTTGTGTTAAGGCGCTGTCTTGCCCCTTGGCTAGCCAAGTTATTTGGTTCGAGATTTATCACGCACAAATAAAAACAATGTTTTCCCATCGATAGAAATTCTTAGAAAATATCATCAATTTCATTATAAATAAAGTTTAATTGCCCAACGCTAACGACTTATCGATTGCATGATAAAGACTGTATTCGATGAAATTTGGACACACGCAACTTTTTAGCGTGTAGGTAAAAATTATTGAAATTTTAACTGAATGTATTTAATTGTGTTGTGTCAATTGTGTAATGAGTTTCGTGAAAATCGGTCAAGGGGTGATGGCTTCGAATGAAGAAATAGTGCGCCAACAAATTTTGGGCACTCACTTCGAAAACTCAAACGCTTCTCATAGATGGATCGGAAAACAGCTCGGAATCGCACTTCAACCGTATATCATGTGATCAAAACGTTCAAGGACCGTAAGACAACCAAGCGGAAAATGGTAGTGGCAAAAAACGTGGCACATCAAATCCGGAGTAGGACAGGATAGTATTGAACCAATTTAAGCGTTATCCCAACATTTCGATGTGAAAAAGGCGAAAGTTTCAGTTTGTTTTGTGCAGAAAACAATGAAACGTTCTGGATTACATGTGTACAAGGTCCAAAAGGCCCCGAACCGGAGCGATAAACAGAACTCGGTGGCCAAAACTCGTGCAAGAAAACTGTACAGGGAGTGGCTCACAAAACCGTTCTGCATTGTGATGGACGATGAGACCTACATGAAAGCCGACACAAAACAAATGCCAGGACAGAAACACTACGTCGCCACCTCTAAATTGGCCGTTCTGGAGAGTGTACGGGAGAAGAAACTGTCGAAATTCGCCAAAAAATTCCAAAATGAGTCAGCCCTTCATCACCTCTGGAACGGTCAACGGACAAATCTACAAGGACGAATGCCTCCAAAAACGACTTCTGCCCTTCTTGAGATCTCACGATGGCCCGACACTGTTTTGGCCGGATTTGGCATCTTGCCACTATGCCCGGCCCGTCTTAGACTGGTACAAAGATAATAATGTAGTTTTTGTACCAAAAGACGTCAACCCTCCAAACACTCCGGAACTGCGCCCAATTGAAAAATGTTGGGTAATCATGAAGGCAAAGCTCGTTAAAACTCCAAAACTGATAGAAAATGAACTTGAACTAAAGAAAGTGTTGGTAAAAGTAAGTAAGCAAGTCGGTCCTATCATTGCCCAAAATTTGATGAAAGGGGTCAAGGCAAAGGTGCGGGCATTTGGGTTGGGAGAAGAGGTTCAATAAACCAATGATATCAAAATTTAACCATTTAGTAGTACTTTATTTCCAGAAAGTTTTAAAAGAATCGGGCTCAAGAAAATTTTTGGTGACCTATTTTGTGTGTCCAAATTTCATCGAATACAGTCCTTAGTTCTCAATATCTCGACCCCTGTCTGTCTGCAAATTAAGAACAGCCTTTTGTTATGCTAAGATTAGACATACATTGCAAAACACTTTGCCAGGAAGCAGATGATGAGTAAAACCATTTTTGAAATATTTTAGAGCACCAATTTTTTTAAAACACATCGTTGGTTCGATTACCATAATTTGTGGTTTCAATATGTACACTCGCGATGGAAATTTTCTCGACATTTAAGGCGACATTTTATTATTATTAAATTCGAACTCACTCGCGAAACTGCTGAGAATCGAAACACGAAAATGTACACTGCAGTTGCTAGAACGAAACGACAAAGCTGCTCACGTTCACCCTCTGGATGTCACATCGCATCGAGATGTCAGTATTTGTTATAAAAGCAGATTTCTAAACGGCTAATGAACATTACTGAAGGGATGCATACACAGTGAAAAATTTCACCGGCGCGCCTCAAATTGCCCGGCGACGCGGGCATAAAAAATGCAGCGACGCGCCGGTCGAAAATAGTGGCGGCGGCGGCGCCATAAAATCGTCAGCGGCGGCAGCGTGGCGCGGCGGCGCACAGGTCTAGATAGGTGGTCCCTGCGACGTGCCGTTGATCGTTTCAACATTTTTGTTGGTGATCGAGGACAATCTGCATACCGCCTACCGCGTCGCATATGTCCCGGTCTTGGCACATCCTCTGGACCAAATTATCTGCCGTCGTGTCGTGACCGCTTATGGCGTCGAAGTGAGGACATGCGAAGAACACGTGTTGGTACTCAAGGCGGTGATCCATGCCGGCCCGCCGTACCTAAGTATGGACAGGGCGACACTGGCCAGGAGTTTACGCTTACTGCCTACTCGACATCATGCCGGATAATGCCGATAAAGCCATTGAGGCTTTCTTGCAGGCATAATAGATGTGACTGATAACGGACTGCTTATCGTCGATCATGATCCCAAGATACCCAAGATACCCCAAGATACCTCAAAGACCTATTTCAAATGTGCAGTTACCTGCACTAATCGTCGCATATCAATCCGATTTTCTGTTTTTAGCAACCGTGACCTCAGTCTTATGATGGGCTAGCTGCAGTTTTCTGAAACTCATTCATCTTTCCATAATGCCAATGGAGTGCGAGGCCGTTAGCTCCACCTCTTCAATGGATTCACCACGTATCTCAAGGATGATGCCGTCCGCGAACCCGACTATCTTCACCCCGTTCGAGAACTCAAGCCGTAGTGCCTACCTTTGCATTGTACACCAGTACGCGATTCTGGAAATAACTTCCCAGAATCGTGTACATCCAAGGAACCTAAAGACGTTGGAAAGAGTCGACGATAGCCACCTAACATTTCTCACATCAGGGGTGACCACTGCACAGTATCGTACTCCTCGCCTCTTGCGCTGGATTGCCACTTCAGTGGTCTTGGTGACGGACAGAATGGCATTCGCCGTCGACTTCCCTTTACGGAAGCCAAAAAGGATGTTAGATAGACCGCCTATACCCTCCGAGTATTTGGTCAGCCGGTTGATGATTACTGGCTTCTCTGTCTTTGCCAGCAATACTAGGGTCTGAATTTTTCAGGCGTCGGGAAAAACGCCCTCGTTCAGACACGCTTGCATCACCACCCTGAACATTTTGGGAGCTATCACGATAGCCATGTTGATGGCCAGGTTCGAGTACCATCCGGTCCCGGCGATTTGTTTACCTTTAGCGACTTTGCTATCACAATGAGTTTTCAATGCCCAAGTGGTCACGGGTGTTCGGTTGAGCCGTCCACCCTTCCGTCGCTATGACAGCGTTAAGGTCGGGGATACTGGAACACTGGTCATGGAACAAATCTTCGGTGGCGGGGGGCCATTGAATCGGGTCGGGGTTCGGAAAGAGTCCCCCAACGATCACCTGCAGCAGCTCTGATGAACGCTTGGTTGACGATATCCGATGCCGACTCGTGAACTGTCTGACGCAGCAGTCACTGGGCGGCCGCGCACAATGGTTCAGGTTTAGTTAGGTTACCTGCATTATGATTGGCTCGTTGGAATACCCTTGGCGGCCGAGCACT
>JASCZW010002961.1:0-17798 GCA_034211315.2 Aedes japonicus | reverse complement strand
TTATATTACGTGATATAGACTATCTTGATATCAGCATCTATACATCTAGTTTTCACTGGAAATAATGTACATGGCATTTGATATCAAGATACTCTATATCAAGTAATATAGGTTGTAGTGCGAACGGTGTGTAACCCCCAATAATGGTAAAATTGACTATCAAATTCGTCTCTGTGTATGAATGATCAAATGTCTGTATAAACACCGACATGTCTGTATATCTGGCATCCCTGCGCTGATCATGAGAGCAGACGTGTCAAACATACGCATCCGCCCATTAGCACATTCCAGCAGGGATGCCAGATATTTTTTTCAAATATCTGTGATAAAAATTTGAAATGTCTGGGAATGTCTACAAAAGTCTGTTATTTTTTTTACAAAATTAGACTTCTTTCAACGAAAAGACGTAATAAGAGAGCGAGTTATGTCATTTCCGCTATATGTGTGATTATGTGAACGGTTCTGCATCTTTTTCTTGGATTGTATGTTTCCTCCTGAACTTCAGGCAAAATTTCTCATGAACTTCTTGGCAGTCATTTCTTATTTTTTTCGACATTCACGTTCAAGAACCCAACCTTACCCTCTAGAAACATTTGTTTCTAGACATAGTTTTTTTCCTGGACATAGTTAAACTTCTGATAAGTCCCATCCTGAACTACGAGGGAAATTTCCGCCAAACTTTGGGAAAGTACTCTCCAGAATTTCTTGGAAAATCTTATTGAAGTTGTAAGAAGTTTCTTCCTGAACTTATGAGAAATTCTTTTCTGAATTTCCGAGGGGAGTATTCTCCTGAACTTCCGGGATGTTTGTCCCTGAGTTTCTGAGAAATTCCTGCTTGAACTACTAGAAAGCATCCCCAGTACTTCTTCCTTGAACTACTAGAAAGCTCCCCCAAAGTTTCTTCCTGATTTATCAAAAGTATCTACCTGACCTTCTAGGCTTTTCTGAACTTTGAGAAGTTCTCATTCTAAAATGCTGTAATGTTCGATTCGAACCTTTAGGGAAGCTCTCTAGCACTTCTGGGTAGTTCTAACTAAACTTTTTTTTAGACCAGCTATGGCAAATCATGCACGAATATGGATTTCCGGAAAAACTGACGCGGTTGATCAAAGCAACGATGGATCGAGTGATGTGTGTCGTCCGAGTATCAGGGACGCTCACGAGTCCCTTCGAATCTCAGAGAGGGTTACGGCAAGGTGATGGATTGTCGTGTTTGTTGTTTAACATTGCACTGGAGGGTGTGATTCGAAGAGCTGGGATAGACACGAGTGGCAGATTTTCAGGAAGTCTATCCAACTATTTGGCTTCGCCGACGACGTTGATATCGTAAAAAGTGTATTCGATAAAAATGGCACACACATATATACTCATCAAAATTAAACTGATTATCGGATTTCCTTGAAATTTTCAGGGAATGAAGAACTACTAATGAGTTTTGATTTACAACAATTGTTTTATTCTATTTCGTCTCCCATCCCGAATGCCCGCACCTTCCTTTTCACTCCACCCATCAAATTTTGTACAACCGATTTTCCCAGTGTTTTTGTTGTTTTTACTCAAATTTTCTTCAATTCTAGCTCTGTTTTTATAGTTTTGGGATGTTTGCGAAGTTCCGTTTACATAATTGCCCAGAATTTTTCAATTGGACGAAGTTCCGGTGAATTTGGTGGGTTCATATCCTTTGGCACAAAATTGACTCCGTTGGTTCGGTACCACTCCAATACGTTTCGAGCGCAGAGGCAGGATGCTAGATCAGGCCAAAACAGAGTTGATCCTTTGTACTTCTTAATGAATGGCAAGAGACGCTTCTTAAGGCACTCTTCCGTGTAAATCGCACCGTTTATTGTTACCGAAGTGATGAAGGGAGCACTTATTTCACCACATCCGCAAATTGCCTGCCAGATTAGAAACTTCTTTGCAAATTTCAATAGTTTCTTCTATCGAACATCCTCCGGAACATCGAACTTCGACTTGGCAACGAAATATTCTTGCCCAGGGAGTCTTGCCATGACGTATGTTTCGTCATCCATCACGATGCAACCGGATTTGGTGAGCAGCTTCGTGTAAAGTTTCCAGGCGCGGGTTTTCGCAGTTTGTTTTTCATTCCGGTTTGGGGCTTTTTGCACTTTGTAAACATGTAACCCAGCACACTTCATGGTTTTCTGCACAAAACCGACTGACACCTTAGACTTTTTAGCGACATCTCGAATTGACATGTTTGGACGGTTCTTGAATTGTTGTAGAACACTTTGACTTTCCTGGCCATGTTGACTTTCCTGGCCATTTTACTGTCCATTGGACCACTTTTACGACCACTCCCTTCCTTCCTTTGGACACTCAGACGCTCCTTGAAGGTTCTTATTACACGAGACACAGTTGTATTTGCAATTCCAAGCCTTTTAGCAATCCACCGATGGGACGCCCCTGGATTTTGATTGTGAGTGCGCAAAATTTTCTCACGGACAATTTCTTATTTCGACTACATGACTGGAACTACTGAATGTATAACTATGAAACTTGGCAGATGTAAATAATACACTATGGATAAGATCTACTCAAATTTCTAGGATTTTTACTCATACGATTCAAAAGTGGCTGGCAATCGTGCCTACTTTGGACTCCGAAGGACGCTAAGATCGAACATTAATTAGACCGGCAGTTCTCTACGGCCACGAAACATGGACATTGGAAGACCAATGCGCCCTTGGAGTCTTTGAACGGAAGGTTCTGCGTACCATCTACGGTGGAAGACGGAACGTGGAGGAGGCGAATGAACCACGAAATGCACCAGTTGTTGGGAGAACCTCCCATCGTACACATCGCAAAAATCGGGCGACTACGATGGGCTGGGCATGTCGTAAGAATGTCGAACGACAGCCCTGTGAAAATGGTTCTCGAAAACGAACCGACGGGTACAAGAAGAAGAGGCACGCAACGAGCAAGGTGGATCGATCAAGTAGAAGGTGACCTGCGGACCCTCCGCAGACAGCGAGGCTGGCGAGTGACAGCCATGGGCCGAATAGAATGGATTCAACTTCTGTGTACAGCAGAGGCCACGCTGGCCTTAGTCTGATTGGTAAGGTAAGGCAACTAAACTTTTGGTTTCTTCGGAACTTCTGAAAAGACCTCTTGTGAGCTTCTGAGGAGTTCTTTACTGAATTTTTGGAAACATTCATTCTTGATCCTACAGGTAGTGCCCTCTCTGGTAAGTTTCTTTCTGAAATTCTGGGGGAGTTTTTTCTTGAGCTTATTCTTTCCAAACTGCTGATTGGTCCCATCCTGAACTGCGAGGACATTATTATTGAAACTTTGGGAAAGCCGTCTCGAAAACTCCTAGGAAAATTCCCTTAAATTTGTTCTTGAAGTTTCTTCCTGAACTTCTTGGGACTTTTGGGAAGTTTTCTCCAGAACTTTGAGAAAGTTTGTTCCGGAACTATTGGAGTTTCGTGCTCAAATTAGAAAGAAGTACCCCCAATGCTCCTGTAAAGATTCATTCTGTTCTCTCTAAAGAATTTTGAGAAATCTTTATTCTGAAATTTTGAAATGTTCTCCTCTGGGCTTTGCCAAATCTGCCTAGCCTAAGGATTTTTTTTCCTGATATTTTGAGAAATTATAGGCAGTTCCCTTCCTGGTTAGTTCCCGTCTAAATTTGGGGCAGTTTTTTTCTGAACTTCTGGGAAGTTCAATCTTGCAATTCTGGGAAGAACTCCAAAGCCTCTGAAAAGTTGCTAACTTCAAAGAAGTCCTCTTCCCTCCACTTCGTCCTGAAGCTCTGATAAGTCCTCTCCTGATTCTTGGGGAAGTTCAGTTCTGAAGTTCCGGTAAGTATGATCTTGAGCTTCGGTAATGTTCGGTAGTGAATTTTTGAAGGTTCTTCTTGCTTGAACTGCTTGCTCCCAATACTTCGGAGAAGTTTCGAGGAAATCTCTTCCTCGGGAATCATCTTTCTTAAGCTCTGGGAAGTCGTCTTCTAAATTTTCCAGGATGTCCCCTAAATTGTGAGTCTTTTGTTTCTATACTATTAGGAATCTAGGACTAATTCAGGGATATATTTCTAGATCCCCAGTACAAATGTACTGAAATGATGCATTTAGTAGTACTTTGGAAAATTCAGAGTTTTAAGATTTATTTCAATAGCTCAGAACTTTTTTCTGTTGTTCTTTCCCCCGAGTAGCAACCAACTGGGCTTTAGAACAGCAAACTCTGCAACCCCTTCTTACGGTAAATTTCTTGACTTTCGTTGTGACTTAATGGCAAAGGACCAATACTACCAACGCTTTGAGAATATTTTTTCACATGGGATTGAACGCTATCATAAGTAGGGACTCCATGTTACCTCGGAAAGGACCTATACGATACTTATCTCCCGGGCCATTGTGTCTCCAAGTGGCCCACCGCTTTCGCTTCTTCAAGGATTTCTACTTCGAATGATACCTACGATATTTAAAAGAAATTATTTCAACAAAGCTTCTTACCGTATTTTCAATACTGTTCAGATCCTCGTACGTTTTAAATCCGAAGTTCAAAGAATACCTTTATATGGAATTTAAAGAAATATTTCAAATGTCTGTAAAAGTCTGCAACATAAATAAAATGTCTGCTAAATGTCTGCATCGTCAGAAAAGTCTGCAACAAAAATGAAAAGTCTGCAAATTTACAGACATGTCTGTGAATATGGCATCCCTGCATTCCAGGCATTCGTAGAACTTCCTCCCAGTAGATCATCAAACGGATGGTAGCAAACAACAACAACAACAACAACAACATGACCGAGGGGAATAATCAACAACGTGATATTCACTGGAGACACCAAAGCGTCAGAAGGGAGTTTACATTTTCCGCTCTTTGTGGACTTCTCCGAACAGCTTAACCCACTGATCTTCTCGCTTTCATTTTGGCACATTTCTAGCCAACCGATCGAGAAGATGCTGCACATCTGGTTGCATCAGAGTTGGCCTGAAATGATCTGAGTCTGACCTAGTGCGATCAGTAGGGGATCCCAAATGCAAAGCAAACCACGAACCACTGCTCCGAACGACTTTAGGTACAAGTCGCAGAGATCTGACAGAAGCAACAAAAAAAAAGGGGGTCACACAAAGAAACGTTGCCTCCCTCCTTCTCTAAACGCATTTTGTTTTCGTTTCGGTTTGTTTTGTATTAGCCGCATATTTGCATCACCAGCAGCATTCGGTTTTGTTTTGATGACGTTGGATGACGTGGGTGGTGGTTGCTGTTTCCCTTCATGTATTTTTTTTTGTTGAAGAATCATCCTCCGAGGTTTGTTTGCCTTCGGTTGCTAAGCCACGGAGCAAATATTGGAATACAGACATCTAGTTTCGCCGGGCTGAATAGAGACATGTCGACAGAAATTATGTCGTTTGCTGTTGACGTATAGGGGGTGGACAGAACAGTAGGATAAATTTGAGATTGTCATACAAAATAGTTTAATACGACACGTTATTATCTCTATTCTTGTTTACGTTCTAATGTGACAAAAACGGCTCGTACAAAAACAAAAATATATCTTAGATGAAAAAAAAATGTAACTTTTACCAAACACACTGAGTGCTTATCTTCCATTCGGACGGAAGACGTAAGGACTGTATCGTTAATTATGGGTACAAAGAAAAATTGTCTTTTTTCTGAGTGTAAATTACGGATTTATCAGTTATACAATGATGAAACAACAGTAATATTTATTTAGTTATTCGTTGATTACTCCAGGTCGCACACTATCTTCTTAATGTTCCTCAATAGGTTTTCTTTCATCGATGTTTTTGCTCACATTTACCCAATCTTTTTTTGAATTTGTCGACAACAGCGGCTACCTCTCGGGGGATGTAACTCATTGAAACTTCCGGTCCGCCTCTAAGCATATTGCTATGAGGTACCAGGTGATTATCCTCCGATTGCCCGTCGATCTGCCAAATTTGGAAGACTTCTGCATTGAGTTATCTCAAATTATAATATTCCGCCCACAATATCACAAATAATTACGATTGGTTGAGTGGATTGGAGATAGTGAATTCATTGGGTATAGGACCAAGTATCTCCCAGGTGGTGCTAAAACGATGAGCTTGGAAATAAAAAGAAGCATAAAGTTTCCAAAAGGCACGAATTGCTGTGAAGGACTATAATTTCACCAAATCCTACAATCGTAACCTTAAATGTATCAGCATAGATTGCTCTCCTTAGAGAGTTCAACTTACTTATTGCAGTTATTGGTTACGGTAGTTAAATAGTTTGTACAATTTAGTTGAGCATTGACGACGAGACCTATCTCACCCTGGATGGCAACGACTGGCAGGGCACTTCGTATTTTACTTCCCCCACGATGGAAGTGAGCTCCGAAGTGAAGTTCATTTCACACACCAAGTTCCCCAAGAAGGTGCTGCTGTGGCTGACAATCAGCGAGAATGGGATGTCAAAGTCGCTCTTCTTTCGCTCCGGACTGGCCGTGAACGAGGAAATTTATAGTACGAAATGACTGCCGGAAGTTGCGTCGTTCATCAAGAAATACCATAAGGTCGAAGATGCGGTGCTCTGGCCGGATCTGACGTCGGCCCATTATTCGAAGCGATCGTTGGAGGAGAGATGAAGCGGCTGAATATCGATGTGGTACCGAAGTGGGCGGACCCGCCCAACGTCCCCCAGTTGCGTCCCATCGAGCATTTCTCGAACAACCTGAATCTACTCCTACAATTTTGTCGCAAAAACTGAGGAGGAATTGATAAATAGAACGAAGAAAGAACTTAAAAACATGCCTACACATGCGTACACATTTCGTCCGCCATGGCGAATGTTCCGGTTAACTGCAAGTAAGCTTAAATAATTACCTTCCATGGGAAATTTATCAAAAGCATGTAGAGAGTCATTTATGGGCTCAGTGGGAAACAGGAGTTATCGAAGAATTCAAATTTCCTGTCTTTTCGGTTTTTGGGCAGTGGTCATACTCTTGTGAAATTTATATCGCATTGTTGTTTGCTTAAATTTACTTTGCTGTTCTGCACGCAATTTGAATTGACGGCTAACCATTGCTGTATAAATATCGGAACGGTCTTTATGTGCCATCTTTTCAACAATTTTAGCACCTTGACCCATTCTCTTTATACGCAGTAAGTTTGGTACAGTTATGATTTCTAATTCATTCAAAAAGAAGCCGAACGAGTTGCACGCAGGTGTACTTGAACTTTTTCGAATAGGAGAAACTTTGCAGGCGATTGCAAAGACCCTGAATATGGCAAAATCTACTGTGAGTGATGCAATCAAACGATACCTACAGCTTTGAACGCTAGATGACGGCGTTGGGAGAGGAAAAAAGCGCACTGTTTGGACTCCACAAATGCGCGAGATTATACGGCGACGAATCAAGCGAAACTCTTCGATTTCCATCCGAAAGTTGGCGAAATCACTGAAAGTTTCAAAATCTTCCGTTGGAGCCATAGTTCACGACGATTTCAAGCTTCAGTCATATAAACTGTGCAAAAATCACTACTTGAATAACACCATGAAAGCAAATCGGTCGAGTAAAGCTAAGGTTCTCCTACTTTTGTGCTGACTGCTGCGCTTTTGACAACATTATCTCAAAACAACCGTCGCCTCAAACGTCCTCGCCCGACGATCTAGAACAAATCACCCAAAACATTACAGATCTAACCTCAATAATAGGCAATCTGAAAATTGAACTCGATTGTCTTCGGTCGACCAACAAGAAACTTATCGTTCGTTTCCAAAGTCGCCTACAGGAAGTCAGCGGATCAGAAGAGAGGTGTGCTGTTCAACGGAAAGCACTAGACGAAATTGAGCGTAAGATTAAGATCATCGAATCTGGGGCCAAACTTGCCGGAACCTGTTCGCAAAACATCAACAACTTCAGAATAGCGATAAATAAGGTCCCATGCCGACCTGGAGAAAGCGTCCCCGAAGTCGTGAGTAAACTTTTCAGCTTCCTTGGCAACTCCAATCTAGTGTCGCACGTTGTCAAGTGTTTCCGTCTACCCGTCAAAGCTTCTATCTAGTCTGACCGTACGCTCACCCCTACCATCATCGTCATCTTCGACGATAGCGAAACTCGCGATACAGTTCTTCGCCAATACTTCAAAAGGTACAAAGATGTCAAATTGCGCCAAATTTTCGCCAACCTTCCACTAGACTACCGATTAACTCTCAACGCAGTTCTCCCAGTTGCAGCCTTCCGGATACGCAACCTAGCACTGAGGCTGAAACACAAAAAGCTGCTGCAGTCCGTGTTCATCCATAACGGCTCAGTTTCCATTCGCCTACCAAATCAGCGTCGTTACACTCCCGTGAAAGACATCAAACATCTCCTCGAACTCACCAAACCAGAAGGCGACAGCAACGACTCGTCAGTATTATTTGACGCAGTAGGAACGGATTCTTGTTTCGTTTCGACATCCTAACGCACCAGCAGACAGCCAACTAAAAATCACACACCAAAATGTATCGGACACCTTAACGTCTGAAGTTTGGAATGCCACATTGATGGAGTCAAAGTGTTACTCGACCGTCCGCAATATCACTTCTTTGCCGTATCGGAAACATTGCTACGACCGTCATCTCTTGTTGGCACCGTACGAGTTCCTGGATATAATTTTATCCGACACTCTCTCGCAGGTGGGCGTAGGAGATCGTTTGGTGGGGTTGGACTGTATGTTCAGAGAGGGACCAAAGCAACGCCAATATTGAAGTCTACTACCGTACCAGGAGAGTACAACACTACCAGACTGGAATTTCTTGCAGTGCAAGCTTAAATTCAACAGCCACAGCATATGCGTTGTTGTTGTGTATCATTCATCCGGATCAAGCCCGTTATTTGCTTAGCAATACGAAAAACTTCTTTTGGATCTACACGAATTCAATTTCGATAGGATCTATCTGGTTGGTGACTACAACATAAATGTTGCTGCTAACCGCCACTGCGGCAACTGACACAAATTCACACCTTCTTCAATCTCACGGTCCTACCAACTGGTGCCACACGCATCACCGAACAGAGTGCCACCACTATCGACCTACTCGTGACTGACCCCCCTACCTCGATCCGTAAGTCGAAATCTCTTTACGGATGCTCTATCTTTGATCACGAAGTCGTATACCTGATCGCTGATATACGAGTGCCCCGTGTAACGCCCCAAACAGTGAGTGTTCGAAACATGCGAAGCATCGATATCGTCCGGCTTCAAGCAGACTTTCAAGCAGCTGATCTTCAATAAATCTGCAACACGGACGATGTCAACCGCAAGGTTGATATTACAACAGCAAAACTACAATCCCTCCTCGAAGTACATGCCCCGGAAAGGGTAATTCAAGTCCGCGACAAACGAACTCCATACGAGACATCGAACAAGCCATCGTAGTACGGGACCTTGCCTACTCGCTGTACGTTCATAGCCCCAATCGTACCAGAGGAAATATCCAGTGGCAAGAATACGAGCGTAACCGCGATAGAGTGAAATCGCTGTTCTTCAATGCCAAAAATCAGTATGCTGACCGAAATTTCTCACACGAGCTTCCAGCCAAACAGCTGTGGAGCAACTTGCGAAGAGAAGGAGTTCATAACAACGCAAAGAAGAACGTCCCTTCTCACGACTGCGATGCCCATCAGCTTAACCAGTCATTTACTGATGGACATCTATCGCTACAAAACAGTCGTGAAACAATTCCTCCATCTCCACCTACTGCTCCGGTCAACGTCGAAGAAGAATTCAGTTTCCGTCCCACCAATATCGGAGAAGAAGCCTGAAAGTTGTTCGAGATTAAATCTAACGCTACTGGATGTGATAGTCTCCCTATTTCTTTCGTGAAAATGCTTAGTCCTTTTGTACTCCCTCTGCTGAATCATGTCTTCAATGCAATTATCGCAGCGAAAACTTTTCCATCCTCCTGGAAAAAAGCAGTTGTAACGTCGATCCTCAAATCGTCAAATGCAGCGGCTCCCAAAGATTTTTGTCCAATAAGCGTCCTTACAGCGATCTCGAAGATTTTGGAAAAAGTTCTGCTTGCGCAGTTATCGAACCATCTCGGCATCAACCCTCAGCAATCAGGATACCGCCGCAGCTATAGCACTACCACCGGACTTGTAGAAGTCATGCACAACATCTACGCCAATCTTGACAATCTCTGGCGTTCTACAGCGTCAAACATCGAATACTGCAGAGGAAATTGTGTCAAGAGTTCGGATTTTCCATCGCGGCTTGTGATCTCGAACACCGTAGCCAACTCGTCAAGCTTGGTGATTCTACATCCACGGAACTGCAGCTGAAAGATGGAACTCCACAAGGTTCCTGTTTGAGTGCCTTGCTATTTAACCTTTTCATCAATAGCCTCCCGAATACGCTCAAATGCAAGTACCAGCTATACGCAGACGACCTTCAGGTCTATATATCTGGACCTGTGGATCAGATCACATCAACCAAGACTTGAAGTCAATCGAAAACTGGACCACACTAAACTTGCTAACGCTGAACAACCAACTGCAACAACACCTACCAAGAACTGCACTAAATATATCGAACGTTTGTCAATAAGATAATTGCTCTTAGATGTAACTATAGCTTCCTTAATCAAATATTCCTTGTTAACTTCCTTGACCTGAGCAAAAGTTTTTGTAACTAACAGGCTGCCGTTTAAATAAACTACAATTACTACTTACAACCGCTTATCCGAGGGCCGCTATCGGCCAGTGCTGTTCCCCGATGAAAAATGATCGGCAGTTGCTTCCTGCTGCTTCCAAAAATAGTGGCAGTATTTCAAGGAGTAATCATCCCACTTCTGCCATGGTTTGGGCTGGAATAACTGATCTTCATCGACAAGGGGGTGCAAGTGAATCAGAAGCTTCATATTGGCACAGTAGCTTCTTGGGCATTGCAGCATTTCGGCAAAAATGAATGGATTTTTGAACAAGACTGGGCGCCAGCTCAAGAAGCAGAAAAGATTATTAGTCTTTGCGAACGCTTTTTCTCAAGCTTATTAATAAAAAATGAATGGCCTTCTAACTCACCGGATTTGAGTCCGATGGACTATTCGGTAAGGTCCATCTTGGAATCAACAACCTGTGGTGTACATTAAGTACGAGAGCATTTAAAATCGTGTCTTCTAAAGGTTTAGGAACGAAGAACTCGCATTCCAAGTTGGAAGAACCCACTTTCAAAATTGTCAACCGAGAGCTTTAGTAACTATATATAGAAAGGCCTTCTATCAACATCCTACTGTCTTCTTCTTTTTTCCTTTGTTCCAGTCGCCTAGTCCACCTCTTAAGCTCAATCGGCACTATTCCACTCTTTCATCCTAAATATCGCACTCATTAACATATGAGCCGCGACCTCCTTTTTTCCTATCCGAAGGACGACGTGCTTTGGACGGCTTCGTCCAGCTGGCAGGGTGGCAACAGATGCTATGATTCAACATCCGAATTCGTCCAACTGTTACCCTAGTAGCACACTTGTTGCCATTCGGTTGAGATAACATACATATGATTTGCTAAGGCATAATCAAGTTACTACAACCTACAACTTATGATGACTGTAGTGTGTTTCTTGGGTAACGCAAATGGCCTTGATGTAGAAGATTTAAAAACAATTTAAAGAGATTTCATAAAACTTCATGCATTAATGACATCGTGGAAAGGTGAATCCCGTAATCATTGTGAAAATTAAGGATACTTTCGAAAAACTAAAGAAAAACTTCTGGAAGCTTTAGGAGAACTTATGGCAACCTTTGAAAACCTTCTAGGATGTTTCAGGATGTTCTGGAAAAATTTGGAGGCTTGGTGGAAATTTTGGAAAATTCAGAATTAAATTACATATTTCTGAAACTTTAGGAAAACGATTGAAGATTATCGGCCATCAACTAGGAAGACTTGTAACATTTCGATGGATTTTCGAGAAAATATTGGGAATACTTGAAATTGAATCCTGGGGACTGAATTTTTTTGAAGAATGTATGGGAAGATAAGAAAATTTTTAGGAAGTTTTATAATTTTCTTCGATATTTTTGACCATCAAAGTAAACCTCTGTGAAAAGTTGAATTTTCTAATGACTTTTAAAACGGTTCTGGAAAATATTGTTTCAATTCCGGGAAGTTCAGTAGTTTCTTGTGAATGTTCATGAATGAGCATCAGTTAATGCTTCGTAATATTTCTGAGGCGCTTGGTGTACGGCAGGCTGTGAAAAAATGAATAGATGTATTTGAAAAATGAGCGTAGGGCATATGATAGAGTACTCGAACCTAGCACACATGGGAAAAAAATGATGGGATAATCCGGAAAATTAGGTAACTTTTTGAAAGTTTTTTGGAAGTGTTTGGACTCAGGAAACTTCTGAAAAAATGTGGGAATCTTCTGGGAATTTTTAGAAACATTCTGGAAAGTTTTGCAAAGCTTATGAGAATTACAGGGTTTTGGAAAATTCTGTGGAAAATTGTAAAACTCTGAGAAATTGTGAAAATTGTTTTTTGTGGTATTTTAAGGAATTTATCCGCGTTTAATGGTGATAGTTTAAAACAGTGTTCCAGTTTTTAATTTTTTTTAAATTGATCGCTTTTTGTTAATGAAAATGTTCCAAGTTTTTCAATTAGAAAAATTTATGAAAATAATTACTTTCGAAGAATTTAAAAATACTCCTGGAAGGTTTGGAAGAACTTTTGATAACCTTTGAAAAACTTCTGGGGGAAAACAAATTGGGGAAAAATTGACGGGAAAATCCGGAAAATTCTGTGAAAATTAGGTTAGTTGGAAGTTCTTTGGGAGTGTTCGGAATTTAAGAAACTTTATAAAAAATGTGGAAGTCTTCTGGGAATTTCTAGACACTTTCTGGGAAGTAAGTGAAAAGCTTATGAGGGGTATAGTGTTTTGGAAAGTTTTGTGTAAAATTGGAAATTCTAAGAAATTTTGGAAAAAGTTTTCTAGTGGTATTTAACGGAATTTGCTCGCGTGTGAAAGAGATAACTTTAAAAAGGATTCCAGTTTTCAATTTAAATTTTTCTAAAGAATTGATCAAGTGAAGCGTTAATGAAAGTTTTCCATTTAGAAAAATTTATGAAGAAATTCGGAAAATCTGTAAAAATTAGGTAACTCTTTTGATGTTCTTTCAGAATGCTTAAAATTAGGGAAGTTTTGAAAAATTTGAGAGTCTTCTGGGATTTTTCGAAACATTCTGGAAGGTTTTGGATTGCTGAAGAGTACTGTAAGTTTTCGGAAAGTTCTGATAAAAATTGGATATTCTATAAAATTTTGAGAAAAAATTGGCGCTCTAGATTAAATAGAAAATGAGAAGAAAGGTTAGTAATTTCCATTTAATTCCAACTACCTCTATTACTTATCTTGACAGATAAGCGTATTTCGTGTACAATGTGCAGACTTTTTCAGTATCTTGTACTAATAATTGCTTTTGAGATGATTCTAATAAAATCCACGACAATTTTGAAACTCATGGAAGGTATTGAAACTTTTCTAGAAAAATTTGGGGACTTTTGGAAAATTCGGAACAAAATTCGAAATATCTGAAAGTTTTGGAAAACGATTGATTAGTAACTGGAATCAACTACTAAAGCTTGTAAAATTACAATTGTGTAGAAATTCTGGCAAAATTCCTTCAAGGAAAGATTCTATGGAAAAAATTAGGAATTTCTGGGAAGCAAAAATAATTTTCTTTGATGTTTTGGAAGTTCTAGAAAATATTATAATAAATGTCTGGAAAAGAAACTACTTGGGAGTTTTGAAATGCTCCTGGAAGATATTTGATAATTCCGGGAAGTTATTTCTTGTGTGTGTTGAACATCAGTTGAACATTTGAAAAACTTCTAAAGTGGTTTGAAAAAAACTGGGAAATTGAAAAAACAAACAAGAAAAACTGATGAAAAAATTCGGAAAATTATGTGAAAATTGCGTCGTTTATTGGAAGTTTCTTGGGAGTGTTTTGTGGTAAGGAAACTTTTGACAAATTTTGGGGAAAAATTGAGTCTTCGGGAAACTTTAAGAAATTTTCTGGGAAGTTTTGGAAAGCTCTTGAGATGTTTTAAAAGGTTTTGGAAGGTTCTGAGGAAAACTATAAATTCTAAGAAGTTTTGGAATATGTTTGTTACTTTGCAGATGTTTAGGAAAGCTTAAGTGAGTTTTGGAAATCAGCCGGGATTCTTTGTTAAACTTCTAAGGGGTTTTGAAAAAATGTGAGAAAATTTGACACATTTTTAAAAATTCATGAATCTGTTCTGGAATTTCGAAACTTTTCTGAGAAGTAAAGATAAACTACTTGGAAAGTTTGAATTTTTCGGGAAAATTTCTGACATATTTGGCTCATATACCAGAAAGTTTTTAAAAGGTTCTGGGTTGGCTTTTAATGCTTTTGGAGCCTATTAAAAAGTTCAGAAATTTCTGGAGGAATCTTATTTAGAAGCTGACTTAGTAGTTTGAAAAGTTGAAGATGATCTAAAGATTCGAGGATGATATCTAAACTTCCCATACAATTCCAATTTTTTTCAGCACCTCCTTAAAATTAGAAGTTTTTCAGAAGCTTAATAACCTTTTCGGAAAAATAATTAGTTTCCCTTTTTAAGAATTTCTCTTATACCTTGAAGAAGATTTCCCAGGAGCTTTCATTTTATTTCAGTTCTGTCTAAAAACTCCTAAAACATCCTAGAAGCACATTAAACTTTTCAAAATAATAATAAATTTCGCAGACAGATCCTAACTTCTTTAACAAATCTCAAACTTCCAATGAACTACCATGATTTTATATAAATGTCCGGATTTTCCCATAGATTTTTGAAAACTTACCAACTTACAAACATCTTTGAAGTTTCTTTTATCTCCTAGAAAGTTCTTAAACCTTCTGAAAATTTCTAGAAACTTTTCAGTCGAGTATTAGTACACGACATTAGGGTTTCGCCGAGCGATCTCACAAACACTAGCGTGCTGCTTTACACGTATAGGATCGATTTGTTTATTGTTTTCAACCACGAGATCAACTGTCAAAATGTTCAGTTTGACAACGGTTTGTTTTTTATTTTCAACCAGCAAAACGATTGTATTAGTGAAACTGCTTACTAATACTAACGACGGCAGAGAAGTCTATTGAAGAAGTCTGCAAATTGTAGACGAAATACGCGTATCTGTCAAGATAAGCAAAGGTAGTTGGAATTAATTGGAAAATACTAATCTTTCTTCTCCTTTTCTAACTTTCCAAAACTTTACACATTTATAGAATTTTCTAGCATATATTTCCAAACATTCTCAGAAGATTCTAAGACTTCCCACAGGTTGTCAAAAAAATGGAGGACACATCAAATAAATTTTTTTGAAAGGACCCAATAAAAATAGCTGAACTCGAAAATGTGAATATTATTGCTTTAAGCAGTTGAAAATAGGATTTGAAAACAATGCCATAAATTTTCGCATTATTTCCTGCCACACCCTGTATGCCAATAGTTCGGCAACTAAGTTGATAAAATCCTTCCGATTTCAAATTATGATTCATAAACACGCCTCTTCACACAAAGCGGACGTTCAATTTTGCCACATCCAGCCCTGATTGAAATCATATTAATCGCGTGACACGACGCTATCCGTTCTGGCATGGCTCACCTGCACCCTTGAGTTTCAATGGAATGCCACTGCTTTTCGTTTACCAAAATCGGGGAAATGCTACTCAAACCCACCCTTTCCTTCGAATTTCCCGGTATTGAGTTTCACGTTCCCTTGCTCGCTTCTAAACATTGCCTTTTCCCTGTCTGATCGGCATTTCTGGAGACGACGATTTCTAATTCCCAGGTGCACTTTTCAATGTCGTCGGCGTCGCCGGCTTCGGTTGGCTCAGCGATCGAATTTCCACCATCAATAGGTGAGGTGCAGTGTCTGACCTAAAAAGTCACCAGACATCGATCGATGGGAAAGCAAAAAAAAAAAAAAAGGCGAACGGCATTTTCCTGGATATAGGGGTTTTTCATTTCAACACTCTAAACTTGAAATTGTGTGGCCAACATGCACACTGTCATCCGGCCGTCATCGCCATTGACGTAAATTTGGCGGTATTCGATATGGAGCAGCATGGCTTCGAATGGATGGATGATGGTCAAGCTTTATGGGCCTCAAGCTGTGCAAACAAACCAAAAGACAAGTGGGATGATAAATTTAGAAAAATAATTCCCCGTTTATAAAACGAAAAGGTTCAGGAGTGGAAGTGGAAACCAGACAATTCGTTAGTTCGAACGTTTTACATAACTTTCAAAAATAGGAGCTGCCATTAAAGAAAACAGCAACACATTTAATATAGCACATTTCTTTTGTCCAAATAAAAAAACCGTACAACTTCATCAAAATTCATACCATAATCCGTTGACAAACCGAACAAGTTGGTGTCGACTGCCGCTGCTCCATTGAATGTGAGAATATGATGAATGAATCAATGGACGGATGGTTGGAAATTAATCATGGCTGTTTGACACTTCATTACACCTGACCACCTACTGCATCATCATCATCATCATCATCATCGTCGTCGGAGTTTGGTCATCCGGATTTACGGTCACGTTTCTTCGACTTCTAGCTGCTGGCGCGCACTGCAACTTCGCCTAACTGCTCACCGTCCGTGGCAAAACCAAATTCAAATCCAAACGTGACACTTTCGTTTTTCTTTCTTCTTTTTTCTTCTTTTGCAGTGCCGCTGAATTCAATGGCCGACGGCTTGTTGGAAAATATGTACCATTCATCCGAGTTGCTTTTATGATGCATAGTTACATGCTGTAAAATATGATAATTAGATGTGGCTGTTTACAGTTCCACTGACCGGTTGCAATCGTCGAGGGTGGCAAATGGCTCGAGTCGATGGAGTTGATGATGTGCGATTGCAGTATTTAATAGCTAGTTTCTTAACGTATTTAGTCGGTGTTGTACGGATTGTTTGAATTACTATTCAGCTGGCGGGGAAGATTTATTTGTCGTTTGCATTGTAACGACACCTCGCACCACTTCTTCATGATCAGAATAGCCCATGGTGAACTGGTGACGACAGGTCTATTATATAAATATGCATTGCCAAGAGAATACCAGCTGAGTCTATTCCATGCCGGACGACATATCATCGACGGTTGTTTAGGTAAACCGCCGGTATAATAGCCTGAGATGACAGTTGAAACCAAGTTGATAAGCAGGTGTGAATGCTGTTAGGATTGGGGAGAAGCATTTGATCGTTGCCTGCCTTATTTTCGCAATTCGGGCCAATTTGTACACTGAAAAAATATTTCACTTAGCTACTACTGGAAACATATGTAGATATTTTCCTATACTTTAATCAGTGAATTTTTCATGAATATCACATAGAAAAAGAAATTCTTTTTGACTAATCATTTATATTTAACTGGACAAATACAATTCACTTGATTTTGCCAAGCATTTTTCAATTCTTGAATCACATGAAAATTAAGTGAATTTTTAGTGGATATTTTCCACTGATTATGTGAATTTTTTTGGGTGTATCACGATGGAGAACTGGTTTACAGGGTGAGTGTTAATTCCAGTCAGTGTTTTATAATGTATGTATTAAATTTTTCTTTTAGAATGTATTCAAATGTCAACACGGCTTGCAAGTTTGTTTTAAGTTTCCATTCGTCTGAGACTCGAGGTAATTATGGACGCAAAAACGAAGCTCATCATAAGTCTGTTTTGGAAATATTTCAGACTAGAGATGAGCAATGCACTCCTGAG
This sequence comes from Aedes japonicus, assembly GCA_034211315.2. Lineage (NCBI taxonomy): Eukaryota > Metazoa > Arthropoda > Insecta > Diptera > Culicidae > Aedes > Aedes japonicus. The sequence goes on along the minus strand of JASCZW010002961.1, from coordinate 81 downwards.
CTGTTCCACTGAATCGATTCATTTCAGTGAGCAAATGACAACCAGCTCATTAAAACAGAACCGCAGCTCACCAGCTCAACC
>JASCZW010002960.1:0-26753 GCA_034211315.2 Aedes japonicus | reverse complement strand
AACGAGTAGTTTCCATATTGTTTTGGTCCAAAGGTGAACAAAATTTTTGTAGTTGATAAATACTATAGAAATTTTCACTTATTCTGTAATGATTTCAAGCTTAAGCTTCAAGCTTAACCATACATCAATGGTTCGATGAAGGTTTGATGTATGATTCGATGAAAATTTATTTCAGTGAAATTTAATACAAAATAAAGTCTAATCAATCTGTTTGGGTAATGAAACTGGGTTGGCTGAGGTGGATATACAGTGCTCGACGAAATAAATCAAACACAAAATATGTTCATAGAGGGCGATACGGTCAAAATTTGGTCAATATCAACTTGACGTATTTCTTTCAATTTTGCATTTAAAAAACACATCTGAACACATCTCATTTTGAAGGTGTGCGTGTGTAGAATATGCTCCTATTTTGATTTTGGAATTCACTCTTCAGTTGTCAAAATGCCGTCCAAGCAAGAAGAGCAGCGTATCAAAATTTTGCTCGCGCATCGCGAAAATCCGAGCTACTCGCACGCAAAGTTGGCAAAATCGCTAAAAGTTGCCAAATCAACCGTTACAAATGTAATTAAAGTGTTTGAAGAACGTTTGTCGACAGCCAGGAAGTCTGGATCGGGGGGAAATCGAAAACCGGAAGCCGCTGAGACGACAAAGAGAGTTGCCGGCAGTTTCAAGCGAAACCCTAACCTATCTCTCCGAGATGCTGCAAATAAGCTGGGTGTATCGTCTACAACCGTGCATCGAGCCAAAAAACGAGCCGGACTATCGACTTACAAGAAGGTAGTGACTCCAAATCGCGATGATAAACAAAATACGACGGCCAAAGCGCGATCCCGGAGGCTGTACACGACGATGCTGACGAAGTTTGACTGCGTGGTAATGGACGACGAAACCTACGTCAAAGCCGACTACAAGCAGCTTCCGGGACAGGAGTTTTATACGGCAAAAGGAAGGGGAAAGGTAGCAGATATTTTCAAGCACACGAAACTGTCAAAGTTCGCAAAGAAATATCTGGTTTGGCAAGCCATCTGTACCTGTGGCTTGAAAAGCAGCATTTTCATAGCTTCCGGGACCGTCAACCAAGAAATTTACGTGAAAGAGTGTTTGAATAAACGTCTGCTGCCTTTCCTGAAGAAACACGGTTGTTCCGTACTGTTTTGGCCGGATTTGGCATCTTGCCATTACGGTAAAAAGGCCATGGAGTGGTACGCCGCCAACAACGTGCAGGTGGTTCCCAAGGACAAGAACCCTCCCAACACGCCAGAGCTCCGCCCAATTGAGAAATACTGGGCTATTGTCAAGCGGAACCTAAAGAAGACCAAAAAACTGCTAAGGACGAGCAGCAGTTCAAGGCAAACTGGTTTTCTGCGGCGAAGAAGGTGGACAAGGTGGCTGTACAAAATCTGATGGCAGGGTCAAGCGTAAGGCCCGGCAATTCGGATTTGGAAAAGCGGAAGCCTAACTGAATATTTTTCCTGAATTTTATACTAATTGAACTTGAAAAAGAAATTTAATTTGATTTTTTAAATAAACGATTTCACCGATTTACACGCGTTTTCCCTCGACCAAATTTTGACCGTATCACCCCTTTATGACAAAATTTGGTTGGCATGAAAATGAAAAAATGTACATGACTTGCTTAATTTAAAAGCATTTCTATTACTATGGCAGTGGTGTCAAAATAAATTAAACTCCTGATTTTTTTATAAAACAGATATGACGTTTACCTTATTCTTCAATTTTCAATACACAGAAAAAATAAAATATAAAGGGAATGCTAGATTTGAGAGAAAATAATGGGATAATTTATGTAAATTTAAGCAAAATAACGCCTGAATCTTGTCTCGTTGTATAAAAGATTGCAAACATTGTTGAATGACACATGCAAGATTGCAAACAATTTCGTTGTCTACGCCTCATTTGCCTTGGCATTAAATAACTTAATGTGCCCCCCCCCTTAGCTGTAAAGTGTACAATAAGCTTATGCTCTATGTCACAGTGTCACTTGCGCTGAACATCATGTGGCAACCCTGCGTATTGGAAGTTGGAACTCACCGTGAGTATTCACTCCGTCAACACATCGTGCCAACCATCATTGTCTCCTTCTTCGTTCTAACACCAACCGCCGAGTAGGTAAGCAACACTTTGTGCCGAGTGATTTCTTCTGGATGGATGCGATTGGCGAATAGCTTCGAAACAGTAAATGGTGCGTTATCAAATATTTACATTAGCTTTCAAAACTGCTTTCAGTCGTTGCTGATACTTTGGAAAAGCTTTTTGAGGTTTTCCGATAGTAGTAGAATAGTTATTTTTATTGGTCTTGTTCATTCTATCGTCCAGATAACTCCACTGATTTTAGATCTGATTCAAATTGAGGAATAGCGGAGGCGATTCGAATACACAAAGGTTTTTTTTCTACGTGGGGGATACGTTCCACTTTTACCATGGAACCGCGTAAAAAAAAAGACTAAATAGAATTGATTCAGGGTAGGTTGTAGCGACGGAACAAGTCCGCCACTTCAACAGGCAAAATTGATTTCCACGGAAAGACGCTCATGTACCACTGTTTACGAGAAAACTTTAGTGATCGTCAGTCGGTGCGAATCAAAACGAAACCCAAAAAGGAGAGAGTTCTCTCCCATGTGCGCATCAGTAAACAGAGTGCACACAATAGATCGCTAAGAATAAACTATATACAAGCCACAGTGGTACATGAGCTGCTCTTTCCATCGCGTCAATTTTTTGCCTCGTTGAAGTGGCGGACTTGTTCCGTCGCTACAACCTACCCTCGCAGTGGGATGTTAGGCAAAGATTGACGTCCGTTGGTTCTGAGTACCACTGGATACATGCCCTTTCGCTCAATTTTCAAAAACATCTGTTAATTTTCCCACCTGCCGCACTCTGACGGACCTTTCAACACTTTCTCTTCACATCTTTCATTCTAGCCAAAAACATTGTTGTTCACTCTTGGTGCCTCATGGTGATGAGCGAACATCTCCTTCTACGTCATAATCGTTACTCCTCGCACGGAGAATACATAACATAACAATTAATGCATATTCTATTGTTTATAGAGAATTTACATCTCGCTGCGAGGTGTCACCAATACAAACATTCCATTTTATACATCCATCTATACGCTACAAATCGTTTACACTGAAGTTACTTTTCACACAGAAATGAGTGCGATGGAAAAAAATACTTAAAAACCCGAATAAACTCCTGAATCCGCGTAAAAACCCGTAATTTACGAAAATGTTGTAAAAAGCGAGCAAACTTAGATTTGAGACGCGTTTTTGATCAAATTTAAGCGAACGGGTAAACGGGTAAACAAGGTAAACGTAAACCTACAACGCTCATTTTTTGCAGTATGGTGCTCCATCTAGTGAAAAAATGAGCGTTGTACGTTAACGTTTACCCCGTGCTCGGAATAGGGTCCCGGGTGCTGAAGTCGTTCCCTATCCTATGTCACTCCCAACGGCTTATTCATCTTAAAACTTACCTTATATCAAACCCAACATACATATGCTTTCTTGCAAAAGAAAGCCTCCCGCACAATCCCATTCAATTTATTACTCCAGAAATTCACTCGACAAATTCTTAAACAGAAATCTCGCTTCATAAATTTACGGGAAAAAATGACAACGAAGGAAAATATGTCCATTCGTAACCAAAGTCTACTGCGATCACAATAATGTGTAATAGGATCATTTGAGTTTTTCATCTCTTTGATAATCAAGATTTTCTGCCGGATCATCTTCCGTTGTAATCAATCAACCACAATTTTTTGGGTATGTTCGTAACTTGCTCGGGGTGAGACTTGAATTTTGACTTTGACGAGAGAAACATGGATGCTTAACCACTATCGACATGGCTGGGCAGCTCCGTGGTTACCGGTCTGCTTACTGAGCAGATGGTCGGGAGTTCAATCCCAGGGCCGCCCCTTCCATGATATTTGTCACTTGCCTCTTTCAATCACCACTAGATTTCAAATAAAAAGCAGTCTACTGCGCTTTCATTAAACGCATCACTTAAAACAGTGAATCCATGATCTATAAATAATAAACCTCACTAACACAAACACTAATAACACCCTTGACAATTGTGGAGACGCAGAGGTAAACACGGTCTCTAACCAACAAATGTCAAACTAATCATCCTTCCCCCCTCCACAAAGGCCCTGAGAACGTGGCCGGCGCCGGTACTGATCTATCATAAGTATAATGAACTAGTGAACGTGTACATTGAAGGTGTAAAGCTACTCCCAAGCTCCATCTATGTGGTTCTCTATGCAATTACACTAGTTCTGATCGATAACGCAGTAGCAACTACGAAACGCACGGTTAAAAAAAAAAAGAAGGTCATAGGATTTGCAATAGTAACCAGTAGTAGTAATATATTGGAAAAGGGTAAATCGATAGTTATTGCGACACTTCAGATTGATTGGTAAGTCGGCTATAGTGAACGCAATGAAACCCAATTGATACAGTTGTTAAGTTTATGTAGTTATTTAAGCTTACATACGTCGTAGACATTTTAGAATGATTTACAGTAAAATGCTCGACACATGCGATTTACGCTCTCCATCAAAGTCTGTACAGACGTTGTGCATTTATTTTTAATATCCTCTTTAGCGAGTATTGAAGTTATCAAGCTTATAAGTATTACTGCGAAGCTAAGATATCATTTATGTTTTCAAATTTACATGCATGTATAATGTATGTAAGAAGCCACCATCCTAGTGTGGGCCTTGCACTACATGCTCATCCACTTGACAGAAAAATCATGCTTTGTTAACGTTTTAAATGCAACATACTGCTGTACAAAGGGCCAAAAAGGGTTGGATAGGCCCGTTAGCATAGAGACTTACGCAAAAGCTGCGGGAATAAAAGAATCTCCTTCCAGCAGTATGATCCAATAAAACGAATAACAAAATATGCAATTCTGTTAAGCGTTCCACTGGATGGTTTGTTTGGAGTGGAATGTACCAATCATAAATCATAGATACATCCCCTCTTAGATTCCGGTTGGTTGTCCATTCCAGTGTCCAATTGAAACTTCAATGGTGCCCTAAGGCATTCTCCCGACCCAATATTTGAATGTTTTAAATCAATGATATATGCTTAGGTTCATGCAAAATATGTCGAACATGAAATTAGTGAAGCAAATAAGTATCTATATGAAGTGTTTGTAGTTTGATTTGGCAAAATGGGTAGTCTGTTCTGGATATTGATTTCGAAATCGAATATCTAGCGTGTCAAAGTTTCCTTTCTGCTGATTATAGGGAAGAATAGCATATAACTGTTGATGATAGAACCTTTAAAAATAGTGCAATCAGAAGTATTATGTGTTAATAGTTTAATCAAAATGCTAGTCAATTCTGGTTGCTAAAATTATTCAAAATTGTAACTGCCACTGTCGAGGCTGTGAGAATAATAATAAATTAACAAGGAAACCTAATCGAATTTTCAGTAACATGTACAAATGATTGCCGCAGATTCGGTCGTCTCATGTATTGAAGGCACTTTATAGATGTATAATAAGAGGACAATAAAGAAGGGATCAAAGAATAATTAAACATACACATTTATATTAATAATCTATAAATTCTATTAATAATCAATAAATTAAATGAGTACAAAAAAAATGATAAAAAGAGTAACGATTTAGTAATGCGCTGCATGCGTCAGGCTAGCTCAAATTTGATAAATTGCGTATTTGCGTAGCAGAAAGATATTCAGTGAAGTGCAAAACTGTAGCACAGATGCAGTTGCAGCTTCTTGTAGTGAAGGCACCAGACACTGCCTTATCGGAAGAGGTTTAAAATTTTAACGCTGCAGAAAATATACACATTATTGTTAATGAATAATGTGGATCACTATTTATTATGATCTCTGCCACCGTCTCTCAACATGTTAACTGTGATCTTTATTGTTTTTTTTTTTCATTGCTCACCCGATCACTCACACCGCGAACAATAGATAACCGGAATAATGCGTTATGCCTGATACCAAAGCAATTGGTGGTGAACTAATGGTCGACTTCGAATAAAATTACCGTAACACTTTACCTAGCTGTAGTTTTACTATCCTTTTTTTCTGTGTTCACTCGTTTGTTTATTTTAAAATTTACTAGACTTGAAAATCAAACACAGTAATATTTTTTCAGTTGAATTCACGTGACCTGCTCATAAGGCCGCAACATTTATTATTGCACTGAAGTTTTATTTTCACATTACAGAAGGAGAAATGAAGGGAATGAGAGAATTTGTTGCTTTTTCTTTATCTCAAACTGATAAATGACTGTACACTGCGTACCATTTGTACTTCGCGTACCTGGTGGTATAAGAATTGTATCGCAAATAAACTGGCAACGCTTATGATGCGCCCACACACACACGCGTGAGACTATCGATCTGAGCCTATCTACATCTGACGCATTCATCTGTTAACAACTTCAACGTTTGGTAAACAGTGATCGTTTTTTAGATGCCGCGAATCGAAAAGAGTGTTGTTCAAGTGGTGTAAACGTAACCTCTTTAGAAGCATGTATCGAAGAACAAAAAAGTGAAACGTTTTGAAATTCATCACGAAAGCATTCAGGGAATATTAGACGTTCAATAAACTGCCAAGAAGGAGAAAAAAACCAGGTCCAGCTGACTCAAAATGGGATCGGAAGGAAGTCAACCTCATCCTTTGGAACAAACCGATTTGGACGAAAAGGCTGGCATCTCCGTCGGAATGATGCAAAGAATCAAGAAGCGCAACCGCCTGAAGACTTATAAGAAGCAGAAAACCAGAGCCAAACATTTATGCAGCAGACTTTTGCAACGACCGTCTGTCTGCGTTTCGATCGATGACGCAACATATGAGAAAGAGGACTCCAGAACGCTTCCAGGACCGCAATTTTACACCAAAGTCAAGAGCGAAGATTAGAGCATCTCCGAAAAGTCGTTTGGGATGCAAAAAATTGGCCAGCAGGTTCTCGTATGGCAGGCATTTTATTCCTGCGGCACCAAGTCATCGATTTCTTACACTGAAACTACGATCAATGCCGAAGTTTACCGTACTTAGAGTATTTTCAGAAAAAGATGCTCCCGCACAAGGTCCATTGTTTCGGTCGGATTTGGCATCAGCCCATTACAATGGATGCAAAATGAAAATGGAGTAGATTTCGGTGAGAGAGATATCAGCCCTCCCAATTGTCCACAGCTTCGTCCGATTGAACGCTACTGGGCTCTCGTCAAGCGCAAATTCATGAAGAGCGTCAAGAAATGCAAGACTGTGAAATAGTAAAAAAAAAAAAAATTGGTCTGCAGCTTCCAGAAAATAAGCCAAAACTACTGTCGAAAACTTCACGTGTGGAGTCAAATCCAAAATCATTGGTTTCTGAAAAAAAGGTTTTTTGGTCTGATGAAAGTGAAGTTGAGATATAAAGAACCAAGCAGTGGGGAGAGCAAAGCACATGTAAGGTACTTTTAGATAAGAACATTCAGAAAACCAGTTCTTAAACTGCTGATCATGAAAAGCTTCCCCACACCATAACACTGCACCATCCATGCTTAACAGTTTAGATGTATGTATTGTATTGTATTGTATATTTGTATTGGATGCCTAGAAACGGATTGATTGATAATATCACCTTAGACTAGGGAATGCAATTCTATTATATTAATTAATAATTTCCAAGCATAAATATGTCTATGTGGCGCCTCGAATATTTTTGTGTGTGTATTATATCTGAAAAGTGAAAATTGAACATATCTTGTCACAGCATCAATTAACACAGCCTTATCCGGTGTCTTCAAAACAACAAATTTATACCACGGAGATCATCGCACCCAGCCATATTTAGCATCTTCATTATCAACTATCGTACCCTCTTTCAACGATCAAAGTATAACTACCCACCCGAAAGGCCACATTGCAAGACAATCCATCGACCCCAACAACAACATCGGAGTCATTACGGCCTTCATTACGTCTCAGGGCGTCAATCAGGCCCGATAGATTCAAAAAAGGAATCGTTTGACATTCCGAGCCATAATCTATTTTCCAATCGATGCCAGTCCAGCAGTAGCATCAACGCGTAGAAGGAAATCAATTTGAAGGAGCAGGGAAACAACATAAATACGGCAATGTGACACCACCAATCGGGAGTGATGAAGGGAGAAAAAAAAACAACGAGATGTGATGTCTTTCATCTACTGGGAATTGCCTCGGCTCGCTGAAGCATCGTCATCACACACATCGAGCAATCGAACACGAATTAATGTCTTAATCACTCGCGCAGCGATGCGTTTTCTTGTGGAATAATAATCATCGTAAATTATTTTATTTCAATCATCAGCACCCAGCCTCTGCCCAGCCTTGACGCACTGACGGGGTGAGAATGGACCCGATATGGTGCTGTCAACAGAAACTTTCGCCGACAGTAGAAAACTTAAAAAAGTGATTTTATTCCTGATAACGCCATCAATTTTCCATCTAGGGTTTACGTTATTCCCCATTCTAGATCAGACGCAACAAGAACTCCAGAAGTTCTACTGCCTACAACCAAGACGTCCTCCAGCCTGTCGTTAAAGGGAAATCTTTACTTGAAGTCTTGCTAGTTGATGAAGCAGAGAAGACCTAGGGTGCAAAAAACAAAACAGTTCCTTCTCTTCGCGCAACCACGGGGGATCCGAGTCTGTCTGCCTGCCTGGACGAGTAAACGAGAGAATAATAACACGGTTCTGCGGAAGAACATCATCCCAAACGCTGCGAGTTGGCCGCCCATGAACGATCCCAAGCACACGGTTACCGAAATCAGAGTCGAGAGACAGAGAGGCTGAATTGAAACATATGTGCTGTGTGGTATCTTGGGCTCTATCGACAAGAAATGGACGGAACAGAACATTGCCGTCGTAGTCGTGGTCGTTCAAATTGAGACACGGACGGATGGAAAATCGGAAGAAGATGGCTCACGTGTGGTAGGAAATAGGCACGGTGGGACCGGGTGAGGGTAGGTAAGATTCCTAATGAAGTGTAAGCGTAAGCAGAACCCTATAATTATTAACACTGAAGCGCAGTGTTATGTGTGAGATGCGAAAAAGGGAAAGAAGGGCAAGCAAGACCACCCATTGCATTGGCTCATGTTGATGCAATTAATTAAAGATTTTCGTTTTTCGTTTCCGCAACCGACGTGGCGGAGGTGAGGGGAAACGGAGTACCGGGATGCTACTGGGACTCACTGATTAAGTTTTGCTCAAGTTGAAATCCTGTTGTTCCGTTTCGGTAACTCGGGGAGATTTGATTGATTTTGTCATTGAGTGAGGGTTTTCGATTGGAGTTTTTTTTGTAACATTGAATTGCCTTAAAATTATAACCAATTTCATTGTAACTGATAAATAAATATTCCCATTATTTTGAAACCCGTATTTTTCAGTTTTCTTCTTCAATACTCACATTGATACCACAGATTCATCACCAGTTCTTTTGAATAAAAAAAATAGTTTATACGGGAGGAATGGATTCGGGCAAACTGCATGATAAGTAAACATACTTTCTACGGAAATGTTCAAAATACATTCATTTTGTTATTTTAGCTTGTCAAGAAAGAACTGTAGCAACTAAAATACTGCTGATTCCTTTAAGTAACTTATTATTGATTTCCACTTTCAGAAATTGGATTTTCTTTTCTTATTCGATTGGCGTATTTAGTGTAAATATTTTTTTATTATTATTGCTGTATTTAAATTCCATTAACTATCCCAATATATCTTTTGCATATTTTGTGTATGTGTAGGTGTTTTAGGGTTATTTATTTTAATATTTTTGATTCGTTCTCATGTTAAAGATTATTTTCAAAGTTTTTCTATTTACAACTTTATCATTTATTATTTATTTATGTTTCATTCTGAAAAGAATATTCTTTAAATTATTAAAATTATGTTTTTTTTTCGCAACTTGGATATTTGTGATTAAGGTTAGCTCAAATTTTTATTTGTGCGATATTTCTAATTATTTTGGGAAAGATATTATTTCACATGGCCTGATTTTAATGAGTTTTTGGACTTGAGGATAAATATAAATAGGAAGAGAAAATGGTTCGTATTGAAAAAAATGTAATTTTGTTTTCATTTATAATAGTCATTTTGTTAATATGATATATAATTAGAAATAATATGTTAATTGTTTCAAGGTATAACTCGTTTTTTTAAATAATTTAAGTTTAGGTTTTTGAATTAAAAAATTCAATATTTTTAATTCATTTTCAAAATTTTTAATTCATAAAATGCATATTTTATGGAAGCTTAAAAATCGATTTAAAAATGTTAAGTGAAATTTTTATATAAATGTTAGCTAAGATATAGTTTGCATTATTAAATGTATTCGCCAGTTTATCAAAAACATGTCTTTTCGAAATTAATTAAAAGTCTAACCTGCCCAAAGAACCGCAGTATTTTGAATGTGCAAAGGTAAATTCAAATTTTTTGGGAATAAAGAAAACGATTCTCAATAATAAGCGTAAATATACACTTTTAAATAATGAATATTACAATTGATGTAATCTTTGCTGCACGTCAGTTCAAAAGATAAATATGACTTAATTTTTTGTTTTATTTGATGTATGTTTTAACCCACATTCGAAACCCAAAATAATAAATACTGACACACTAATAGTTTTGCATTGGTTGGTAATTTTACCACAGCTTCTACACATTAAAAAATTATGGAAACTACGTGACACGCAATTTGAAAAAATCAAACAATTTAGGTCAACGTAATGGTTTGCTGCTGCATCTTCATGTTCAATTAAGGTTTTTCAAATATCCGTTATGAGTAAAAATTGATGGAGTAGATAAAAACAACATAATATTACACGACCTTCATAAATTATATTGGTTGCTCGCCATTGTCCTTTAAAATTACAAGATCATCCATGTAAACTGAAAGAGCCAGTCCTACCTTCTACGCATCATTTGCGCTTCAGTTATACTTCGGCTTTGAGCAATCATGGACGTGTGAAATAACTTTTGCTTCCTGCGCCAGTAAACCGAAGTGCACATTTTTAAATCGGCTATTAGTTGCACACTAGTAAGCCGCTGGTTGCCAAATCTAATTCAATTCCTCAGATGTAATTGTGTCATCACGCACCAATTCATAAACTACCTATGATCTATTGTCTTCTAATTTTGTTTCCGCAGAGCAAAAAAGGAAAATTGATCTATTGTACTATAGAGTCCACCACATACATATAATGGCACTCCCTGATTATAACGCTGGGGTCAAAATTTACAAGTCTTAGTGTTAAAAATAGACACTAATCCGAATACCAGGATTAACAAAGTACCAATTTTAAATTCGTTCATTTATTCATACCATAATATTTATTTGAACATGGCGATAACTTCGAGCCTCCTTAAAATGTTTTTTGACGAAAGCCAACGAATGGGTTTAAATATGTAACCCCATGGCTAAAACAGGAACAGTCATTCTAATGAATTTCCCCACGTGCAATTTAAATGGAGAGTAATGTAACCTTTGCACGGCCACCCTTCACCCCCACTTAGGGGCAAGATCCACCCCAAACCCAGGAACAAAACCTTAGAAATTGAGGACGACCTCGGCGTAGTGATTAACAGCCATACGCCACAGTCACGAGTTCAACTCTCACCCCAAGTCTCAAAAATACCCAAAAAGTGAATCCTAGAGATCTTTTTCTTCTAAATTATAGACCCAAAAAGTGTTGCAGTGACTACGGCAGGAGACAAATCAGCCTGAGGCTGAAAATCTCGATAATCATGATGAAAGAAAACCCTCAGAGTCCTTTCTTTTTAAAAATACTTGTGACCTTCCGTATCAAAGGGTGTACCGTTAAAATCTACACACACTCATATTGCCCTCACGTTTGATCCGTTGGGTTAAATTAATTGATTAATTAATTTAGCATAGACAATGTCAGTTCAATGCAAACTGTCTACACTCTGCGAGTTGATTTTATCTCGTGCGCAAATTTTTTACAGTGGCGTCAAAGTAACAGTGCATGCGTGTAAAAGTTTTGAAGAAGTACTTTGAGAATGAGGATCTGTCGCATCGTGCCATTGGAAAAAAATGAGAATCCCGAATTTCATGGTTTCTGGTATCATAAAACTGTTCGAAGAACGGCTGACTGTTGATCGGATGCAAAGCTCCGAAAAAAAAAGCCATCAAGTCAACGAGAACGATCACAAAAGCGTCGTAGGGGCTTTTATACGGAAACCATACGCCTCAATTTGAGATGTGGCTAAAAACTTGCATGTTAGTAAGACTTTCGTGCAAAGTACTAAAGCTCGAGCTAAACAGTATTTTTGACGAAAGAAGCTGGATCAATTTTCGCTCAAATATATTAACTCAATATCCTGAATAATAATTTGATATTGGAGTTATGGAAAAGTTACAAACTGCATACAGGCATTATTTTTAAAATTGATCCTGGAGACTTTGGCGAATTGTAGATTCTAAAAGCATTATGTAGTAGTAAATTGATTCCTTGAGTAACTTTCACATCAACAATTTACAGCATCATAGTACTTAGAGGGTGTTTCGATCAAAATTTGGTCAAACAGTAATGTGTGTGAGTCGATCAAAGTTTTAATTAATAAGTCAAATTCTTTTTCTTTTTCAATTTCCGTTACTACAGAATACAGGAGAGATATTCAGCTAATCTTTCTTTTTGCCAACTGCGAATACGATTTTGTGCAGTCCACTTGATTCGCCGCAGAACGCCAGAACTATTTCTCGTTCACAATAGCTTTTTGAGTGTTGTCATGGTTCCGCTTCACGATGGCTCAATATTGTTCGGTTGGGCAGAGCTCTGGCGTGTTGGTAGGGTTTTTTTCCTTGGGCACCACTTGCACATTGTTGGTAGCATACTTCATAGCCTTTTTTCTGTAATGGCAAGATCAGGCTGAAATATAACGGAACTATGGTGACGCTTCAGGAAAGGCAGTAGTAGGCTAGTATTAAAATAGTCTTCTTATGAAGGTAGTCAATGGCATATTAAAATCGAACAAGGAATAAACACTATTAAACGCATCGGCAGCAGCACGAAGGGGTTCGTTCATACCATAAAGATGATTACGAGGCACAAGGTGCAAACAGCTTCGTTGTCGTATCACTCGTTCAGGTGCATAGAAGCTCAGTTGATTGAGAAGTTCCGGAGAGTGAATTTCACCGGTGATCACCTTAGCTGCAAAAACAGCTTGTACTCTGCGCCTCCTTCGTTCTAACGTATCGATTCCAAGCAATCGACACCGATCTTCGTAGGCAGTAAGGTTTGCTGCGTCCTGCCACCTGCCATGGTAGGTGGCGTAGTGCGTAGCGAACAAACCTACGCTGGACAGACTCCAGCCTCGCGATCTTACAGCGTTGATAGGGGCTCCAGACAAAAACACTATTTTCCTGTAATGATCGCACCAACGAACAGTACAGTGATTTCAGACACAGAGGGTCTCTTCAAGAGAGAAGAGGGAAGTCTTCAGAGATTTTGAAAATAAATCCAAGCTGCCGGTTTGCCTTCGCTATTACGTTGTGGTACTGTGGTTTGAACGTTATCTCTTGATCGAGAGTCACTCCTAAGTCCTTGACCTGCCCCACTCGTTGAAGTACACTTTCCGAGATATGCTAATCAAATTTAATTGGCAGTGGTGGGATGAAATAACCATGCATTTATTGATGCAAAGTGTCAGGAAATTTGAAGAGCACCACGTCGCCATATCATCTACACGTGATTGCAGGTTTTCACAGTCCTCAAAACAGTTGATGGTCATGAACATTTTTACGTCATCCGCATAAAATAATCTACACCCTGGAGGTAGAAGATAAGAGAGTTCATTGATGAACAGCGTTAACAGGATAGGTCCGAGGTTGCTGCCTTGTGGAACACCGGAGGAATTTGTGAAGCTTTCCGAGAGCGATGATCCGATTTTTACGCAGAGCAGGCTATTCGTCAGGAGTGATTCAAACCAGCACGCCAAACGGGAAGAAACACCGGTTTATGTAGGCACTCGCATTTCCTGGTTGACGGTTCCGGTCGCAATGTAAATGTTGCTCTTCAAGTCGCAAACTTTGACAGTTTAATGAGCTTGAAAATATCTGCCACCTTTCCCCGCTCGGTTGCCGTATAAAATCCCTGTCCAGGAAGCTGTTTAAAGTCTGCCTTGACGTAAGTTTTATCGTCCTGTACCACGCAATCAAACTTCGTCAGCATCGTCGTGTGCAACTTTCGCGATCGTGCTTTGGCCGACGTGATTTGTTTATCGTCGTGATTTGGAGTCAGCACTTTCTTGTAAGTCGACAGTCCAGCTCGGTTTTAAGCTCTATCCACGGTGAAAGGCGCCACTCCCAGCTTCTTTGCGACATCTTGAACGGAGAGGTTGGGGTTCCGCTCGAAAAGGTTGGCAACTCATTTTGTCGTCGCTGTGGCCTCGATTTCTCCCCGATCCAGCTTTCCTGGCTGCCGACAAACATTCACCGAACACTTTTAATACGTTGGTTACAGTTGATTTAGCCATTTCAATAATTTTGCCAATTTGGCGTGAGAGTAGTTTGGATTTTCGCCGCACGTGCAAAATTTTGATGCGTTGCTTCTCTTCCTTCGAAGACATTTTGGTAACTGAAGTGCTAATATCAAAATCAAGATAGAGGTAATACACGATGAAAGGAAATGCGTCAAGTTTAAGTCGACCAAATTTTGATGGAAACACCTTTTAAGAAGTGTAGTGTTTAATCAAATCGATATAGATAGCACACCACATCTAGTAGAAGACTTCATTTCTGTTTCACCGAGAATTTCAGATCGAGTAAGCATTTCTCCTGCTGCTTCCCCGATTTAAATTTCAGACTTCTTACGAGGATGTTTCTCGAAATCGGAAACCCCGAAATCTATCAGGTGTTTTAGGTAATCACCCTCACACATATATGCGAGGAGAACTAAAAGCAAGACTGCAGCTGATTGTACTTGTTTGGCAATTCCGGAACTTATTACTGGAAGATAAAGTTCGCTTTGTTGACAAGAGGCAATACTTAGCTCAAGAAGTGGAGTTAATCGGGTGACTAACATGACACAGAAGGCGCTGTGAGATTTGATTGCTGTTGAAGTTGGATTGAAACGAGAAAAACAACACCAGCTCCGAAAATAACCTCTTTGAGAACCAGATGGATGCAGATCTTTCAAAGGCTTCAATTCCAAGATACTTCGAATCATCTGAAATTCTTTGGATCTTTTCAGGCTGCATGACAAGTAACTGTAGATATTTAACATCAACTGTAACAAGTTAAATGGCGGCTTTTCGCTTGAGTAGCTTGCACAAAGATTGGCAAGTACATTTGATAAATATCAAATTAGGACAATCCCGTTTCAGCAGTATCTTGAGGGATCAGACAGAAGCTATCATGAGCGATGCTCCATCTGATCCAAAGCCAATAATTTTTTTATTGTAATTAGTGCCATCGATCTGGAACTGTATACATAAAGGTTTTCGCACTGCAAATTTTTTTAAAGATAGCAAAAAATAACTTACTAAATATTTCTGCTTTGAATGATAAAAATAACTATCTAGAAAATTATTCTAACTTCCCAAAATTCCTCTGCGTGAATACATGAAAATACTTCATAATGTTTTGCAGGAAATTCTGCAAAAAAATGTGGAGCAATTTTTCAAACACTTCTACAGCGGATTACTTCACGAAAATATTGAAATAAATTTTAGAGAACTTAATTTACGAATCCATGCAGACATCCTTGACAAATTGAAAAAAATCATCAAAAACCTCTGGTGGATATTTAAAGTTAAGAATTATATATATGAGATTATGGAGCTCGTGCAAAAATTCTTGTTAGATGTCACCATCAAATCAGGATTTTCTCCAAGAATTACTTCAGGAATTACCTTATAGTGTTTGTGTGATTCTTTCAGGTGTCCTTCTTTTAGAAACACGAAACTTCACATGTTTAGGGAATCTTCCAAAAAGTTCATCACAAGAAACACTGCCGATGAAATTTCAGTAGAAACTTCCGAAAGAATCCTTGGAGGAATGCCTACAAACTCCTGGAGAATCACAAGAAATGTCTTTTCATAGAATCTTAGGGAAATTCTATAAATTTTTTATTTTTAAGTTCATGTCAAACACAAACTGGCTTTCAGACTGTCGTCTGTCATTGTAGTCATTGTAGTGTAATTTTTTTTCCTCCGTGGGCCTAAAACAGCACACTGAAAGTGTAATTGGTTGGAGTATGGATCCCAAAATCTACTCATTTATTTTTTAAATTTTAGGCATTTGAGTGGATAAGCAATTGCCAAAAATCTTGGAAATTTTATCTCAAAAATTGGTAATCTTTATATACAGATATCTGTATGACAAAAATGAAAAAAACTTTTTCAATCTAGATAAATCTGTGCACGTGGCAACCCTGATTGTATACATACCATGTATACAACAAATATAAATTCAATCATGTCATATGTTTTATCTACCGAAAAGAGACAACGTTTGATTTTTTCCCTCTTTCTGTTTCTCCTTTTCTGTCTTTCATATGTGCTACACTCCCGCTTCACTTTACTCAATTTTTGAGTAAAATTGTATGCTTTCTCTTTTTTTCTCACGGAAATGTTACTCAATTTTCGTTAAAAAGTGGATCAACTCAATTTTTGAGTAGATCCACTTTTTACGAAAATTTAGTAACATTTCCGTGAGAGAAAAAGAGATAGCATACAATTGTACTCAAAATTTGAGTAAAATGAAGCGGGAGTGTACGTTTCGTGCAAGTACACGGCTACTGAGATTGATTCAAAGTTGAGTCGAGTTCAAGACAACAATGAAAAAATAGAGTTGCGGATTTGAAATTGTGAAGGTTTTGGAGTATCCGTTTCTTGGCCTAACGCTTTTATGAAACTTATTTTATTTACTAAGCCCCGGTTCTCATAGTACACCACGCCTCTACTGACTTGTCATGCAGCTCTTGCAACACCATCAGTTGGAATTTGTGCCTCGTCAAAGCAAATGCATCAAGTAATCTTAATTGTCTACATCTGACCCAACTAGTCAGCATTGTCTTCCCGCACTCTTGATCAATTGCCTGCCATAATTGTCTGCAAAACACTTGCAGGCTTGGGAGTTACGGCCCATTTCCTGGTAATATACGCGAAACTCAACCATGTCAAGGAGAGAAGCACTTTGCCGCTTATTACCAGCGACAGTAATTTATCACAATGTTTACAACTTTTAATTCGTCTAGCAAACTTTTGCACTCAAGCGCAATCCTGTTTGACATTGGCCATCTTTTGGGTCTGTGTTTCTCAAGGCAAACGCCGAAAACGGGGTCGTATATTGCAAAAATTCATTTAAGTGGTGTTTTTTTTATCTCTCACCCTCTCGCTGAGCATTGAACGATTAACCGACAGGAAAACTTCTTTTCATGCATCAAACCTTCCTCTTCGTATGTTTGCTTCACTTTCCATAAATCAGAATAGCAGTCAAGTGTTGCTAAATGTTAAGTGCCTGGTAGCAATTAAGAGCAGATTTTGCAAATTGCGGTAAAGTTGAACGTTAGTCTGAACATTCTTAGGCTGGATTTGAAAACTTAAGAATTGATGTCGATGATGTAAGAGGGCGCTTCTTCCTCTTCCCACACAACTAAACGTCACATTGATTGTACCCCAGAGACCACGGGTCGGATATCTATGCTGACAATCGATCGCAGTCGTAAGTAATGTTGTAGGAATAAAAATGCCACGATTGTGGCGACCACCAGCAGCTCAGAGGTAGATCGTTGATGCTTATCTACGGCAGGTACAACCGACAGGCGAAACCCTATAATCGTACCGATTCGAGAATGATCCGAAGAAGACGCGCAGAAAAATCTTGATCGACAGGTACCTGGACCCATCGCCAGCGAGACGGTGAAGGCTGGGTATGTTACCACCATCGCAGGGAGATCAATCAAGAACGACCTAGACGACGATCGACGGAGCAAACCTGCAAGAAAGCCGATCATAATCTCATAAATGGAAGCATGAAATTATGATAACAGTCAGTCGTCCCTGGGGCAAACCGAAGAGCAGCAGCAGCAGCAGACGAGCGATCCAGGAAGAGACAAGTTGTTTCTATTTAATAATCACTTAATTTAAATTCCTAGCGAATCAAAACTGTCTTGTGGTGCATGGGCCGGAGAAACAGGTTGCTCCGTAGATGGACAGAAAGGCCTCTCCATAGGAGAAATGAAAATTGTGGCTTATTTACGATGCCAGTCATGATACTGCTTGATCAGGCTTGATTGAGGCACGAACGGTAGCCGAGGTAGATGATTATTGCCCTAATTAAGTAGCGAACATAAGTTCTAAGTATTCTCAACGCACAAATTGTAACCGAGCAACTAGTAAATCAAAAAAAGATTCCTCTAAATAAATCGGTTCCATGATTGCATTCGGTGTTGATGAATGGGTAATTGCCAACAACATTAATCATTAATCTTTCAAAACATTCTCACACATGGATTGCATTTGTTGTGCAGTGCTGAACATCGCTCGTTCCGAACCGTTTGCTTCCTCCACATGCCTGCGGGATGCATGAGTTGGAACGAAAATTAAAATTAAAAAACTCTCCAGCGAAACTGCGACTGTGACATCCGAACCGAGCTTGTTTAAAATTTCCGCCGTTTCCGCCCGAGTGGCAAGTGAGCATGTTTGACAGGCGCGCACTCTTCGATTCTTCACATCTATTTAAGGTTTTTGGAGAGTGAACGGTGCGTGCTGAAAGATGTAAATGCATGGCGCAGAAACTAATTACCATTTGGAAACACCTTCCCGTTTGCTTGGATCGGTTTAGCTCGAATTAGAATACACATTAATCATTTTTTTACCCCCGACTGGAAGTTCTTAAAAAATGGATTTTCAGTCAGGATTTTTTTTTCTTTGCGCGCGCGCCCAAGACGCCGTATTGTAACTGAACCAGTTTCTCGTTAATGAGTAAAACATCTGTTAATTGATTGTTTTCCGTTCTGGTGATTACTTTGAGAGAGTTCGGTTGGTCCTACGCGTCTTGGGATTACCTTACAAGGTGAGTCTTCATCATTATCGAAGCGAGCGGCTTTTTCGAAACACTCGTATACTCATCAATGATTGATTGTCTTTTTGCCTAGATGAAGTACCACTGACGTTGTTCATGAGTTATTATCGTATGTTTTTTCAACGTTATTTTTCCAATATAGTTAACGCAGGGTATGGCACGAATAAATTCAAATTCGTGGTGCTCAATTGTTGAGTTGTTAATTTAGTTGAGTTGTGAATTATAATTAATTTTTTAAGTAAGCTTCAAGAAATATATCTGTGATTTTCTGTCATCACATATCTAGTGGATAAGCCATATTTCAATCAACAGAACATACAAAAAAAATGAGTCGATAATTGCTGCGATCCTTAAGATTGGTTGGTACATCGGTTAAAGTCTTCGAAATCAAACCAGAAGTTCACTGCAGTCCAGGATTTATTTCAGCTTTCACGCGTCGGGTAAATTTTAGGATGAGTTTGCAACTTGCATTTTGCACAATTTTTCATTTGGCAATTTGGTAAAAGGTTTCGATCGGCTGGAGTTCAGGATAGTTTGGTGGGTTCATGTATTTAGGTATAACATCCATAGATTTTGTCGCATACCATTCCAGTTCTGGAGTTGTGGCATGAAGCCAAATCGAATCAAAATAATGGATTTTGACTGTGCCTTTGGTAACAAATGGTAAACTTTGTTTGCAAAAAGTGCATATGGGCTGTTAAATCAGGTACTTCGAAGCAAATGTCGACAACTTCTTCCGTTTGAAACGATCATCCACAGCAAAGTTGTCCTTATTCGTGAAATATTCATGTCCTGGAAATCGTTTGGAATCCGCTTTGTTGTAGGTCTCACCAGATCGTTTCCAGATGAAATCAGCCGGAAAAAGTCAAAATCTTGCACGACCCTCTCCGATTTGGATGAAACTTTGCACATGTCTTTGGCATTGGTGATGATGGATTTTCCGCGGGTTAAGGAATTTTTGACTCAAGACATTTATTTCAAAAGGGCGTATGTGTTTTGTCAGGCGTATTTTTCAAAAAATCATAACTCTAAAACCGTTGGTTGAAATGAAATTGCGTCTGAGAAAAAGTTGTAGTTAATTAATTTGAATTTATGAAAAAAATATGCACTCCAAAAAAAAAATTTTCCTAAAAAAAAAGTCAAAAATTAAACTTAAAAATCAATTAGCAAATCTGTCCAACGTACGATTTTTATGATTTTTTTTTTCCAAAAAGACTCTAAATCATAAAAAGAAGAATAGAAGTTGTTCTACGATGGAGCAACTTAAGATAAAATAGTTCTTTGAAGTAAGAAAAATTAAGGTTTTTAATTTAATGTTTTTGCATAACTAACCATATTATAATAATATAATACGATTTTTCTAGTGATTTTAAACAAAAATACTCTAGGTAAGCAACATACTACATGTACCCGTTTTCGAGATAATTTGAAAGTAATGTCAAAAAAATGGCTTTTCCATGAAAATATCCCTTTTTAAAGTTAGTCTGATTGTCCATCTTCAAAAGTATTTTTTTCAAATTGTACATAAAATATTGAACAACTATCTTTTTAACACCAAGAAGATTGAACATCTTCTTAATTAACGAAATTAACGAATCTTATTTACCAAATAAAAATTTTGAGTTTTTTTTGTTCATACATGATTTATTTATTTTTTCTACTATTTTTATGTGAAACATAGCAAAAATGAAATTTCTGTGCAATTTTCTTGATTTCTCTTAATTGCCCAATCATACAAAGTTTTTGCACTTGTTATTGGATGTTCATGTTGTTTGGCTAAGCTTGCTCTTGTTGCCATTCGTTTTAATGTGCCGCCAATTGCATCACATGGTCCCTTACCATGTGAAGTTGCGAAAAAATGCCACTCAGAATCAATGTTGTATTTCGCTTTAAACTTGCAGAGGCTTGCAAAAATTTTTCTATTTTTGTATTGGGAAGCAGCCCCATCAGACATAAAAATGGCCTTTTTTATATTCATTAGTTGATTTAAATACGTTAGTAATTTAGAAATAAATACTTGTACCGTAATTGTATCATGTCTTAGAACTTCTGATATTACAACAAAACTAAGATTTTTAAGCATTCCTGACTCCATATAATAAATAACAAACGGATGAATTGTAGCCTGATCATTGTTTCAATGATGACTTTGAACAGCATCCTGAAGTACAAATGAATAATTCTCTGCAAAATTGCAAATAATAACTACTTCTCCTTCTTTTAATGAAGACTTTGTATCTTTTAAAAATTTAGATTCCTTTTTTTTATAATCATAAGTTAATAGTTCTTCTAATTTCTCGTTAAAAAATTTAACAAATTCATCGACAGGTTTTAATAGCGTTTCTTAATTACATCTATCAGTTGTAATCCATTGTTCGAACGATATCTCAGACAAGTAATGTTTCTCAAGTTCTTTTAAAAATCGTATCTCAAATTCTGACAGTGTGGGACAATTTTCGCATTCACGGAGGTAACAATATTTTGATCTTGATGATGTATTGCACAATAACTTCTCAAAATGTTGATTACAATCAGTGTTGAATGAATATTCTTTTAAACTGTGAAGCATAATCTCTTTGTCCCGGCATGGCTCTGCTGATGTCGTCCTCGTCAAAAAATTGTATCACTTGATTCTTTATATCCGGATTCAAACGATTCCCCGATCTGTCGTTGGGGGTAGCCAATACTCCATTTTCGGCTGCCAATTCTTTTGCTTGTAGTGCAAGGTATTTGTTTGTTTCAAATTTGCTCGTTATCTGCTGAATCGTCCACGAATTAGGCAAAACTGTTAATATACGTATTTTATCTATTCTCGAACAATCTGGATCTATGAATTTTTCTTTCAATTTGGAAATAATTTCATCATATTCCACAACCTTTGTTTTCAATGTAGCTAACTCTTCGACTTCTTCTTGTGGTGGTAAGCTGAATAGATATTTTCTAATACCTGCTACAATTTCGGCAAATTTTTGCCGACAGTATTTATCGTTTTTAAATTCTCTAATGGATATCGGAGACACATTTATTCCTGCAATTCATTTATTGAATAACTCAATGTTGTGAATGGAAACCACGTGATCCGGTCATACCGGAAACCGAAAATCACGACACCTTCCTTGATGGAAATCATCAGATAGAGATCAGCGAGGGTCTAATTGTCTTCCGACAGTCTACAGTAAGTTTGCTAACCCTATTTTTAACAAACCACCAGACGGAAATCCTAATGTGTATTGCTTACTGTTCATTTCCTGTAATAAGAGCGTTTCGTTGGAAGGAGATTCTCTATCCTTTCCGTGGGCTTCGTGTAAGTGCTTCTGCTTTGGCCTCCGTTTTTGGCCCTTCATACAACGGAATAGAGAGGATTACAGGAATGTACAGTTTGATCTTGCCATTAGGAGGAATTGTACGCCATGGCAAGTCCTGCACCGGTGGTGACTTCCTATCACATCACATCACATCACGATCAACCGCGCATTTGTTTGCCAGTCAAGGTGGTACATTCGTTTCTGCCTTGACCTACTCTGCATGGGAATGCTTGGCAAAAGATTGTGTGCTTGTTTCGAAATACTACCACACAATGCCCTCCGCTCAATTTCAAAAACTACTTCTATTCAATTTTCACAGCCTGCCGTGCGCTAACGGAACTATTAATACTTTCTCTTAACAACTTTGTTCTAGCAAAAAAAAGTGCTGTTTACTCCTAGAGCCTCATGGTGATGAGAAATTATTTCCTTCTCAAAACAACATCATCATAGATCGTTACCCCGCGTATGGGAGAATACAAAGAAAGACTATGTCAGTGTAGAATAGCTTGTTCATTTGTAATGATCAAAATTTCTTCGATAACAGATGAAAAGTCCCTTCTCGTCAAGTTCAAGTTTGAGCAGTCGATGTTAAACGCGTTGACCGCCAACTTGGATGAACTTATGTTCCATTATGGAAATGGAAAAAAGGTTAAAGTGCATATGTCGCATGTCCAGGATCACATCTACTATGTGTGAATAAACGAATATGGACATTTAAAACTTATCGTGCGGGAGAAGTTTCCGCCGGAGCTGGGCATATTCGCCTATACTGGTGTGCTCGGTGCGTACATGGAAGCAGGAAGTTCCGTCATCGCTGCACTTTGCCAGCCAGAAGGGAAACATATATTACCAAAGCAATCGGAGTCAGCCTTCCTCTAAGTCGCAAGCTGTTCCTTGTCGGTCCGCTCATCAGCCACCCAATTTCGGTAGCCTAGGCTTCGGTACCGTTGATGTTGCCCGTTCTCCTTATGCTGCCCCGTTTTCCCTTGCATAGATTACTCCGCTAATCGAAGATGATACAGCGACCATAGTGGAAATTTGCATATTCTTTAATGATTCGGCAACCAGAAGTAGGCTGTGCTGTTGAGCGAAGAAGACGTTTATTTTCTACTCCAGAGTGTATTTCGTGCTCGTTAGTACAGGCCTTAAAATTTCATCGACAATTTTGGATGTTTCTCGCGAGTGATTTGCTAAATTGTAAATTTGTTAGTAAAAGGTGACAACGTCATAAAACAGCATGTCTTAGTATTTGGTCGCGTGTGCTCACGTTTGGTTTGCCCTGTCGCATTGTGCCACCCAGCTGAACTGGTTGTAAAGCGTCGCTTTCTCGCCAAGGAAAGCCTCCCGCACAATCCCATCAAACTTCTAACTCCAGATGTCTATGAAGGTAGCATGAGTTTGCAGCATTTTCTTAAGTAGACATCTAATCAACACTTCCCTCCCATCACTTGCTGTTTATAAGCCTGACCAGGTGTTGTGCAAAGAAATCGATCGAAGACCCTGTCACACCCAAGGCAGTTCTTCTGGGCGCTTTCATTGTCTCTTCAACAGCCAACCCAGGATTATGTATGGTCGTAAAATGCTATGCTATTCTTTAACGATCCAGCAACCGACTATATTGAAATTCACTTGCAAGTTCTTCGCCATCAGCCTCTCCACAGATATGAGGCTGGTCGACAGCACATATTTCACATTCTGCGTGTCAATATAGATCTCTTCTGTTCACTGTTCCACTATCTTCCGCAAGGATCTGGGTTTTGATCCCATCAGCCATTGTTATCTCCCTTTCGGCAAATTCATTCAGGGAAGCGAAAAAACGACTTCTCCTTTGTCTTTGCGCGCTGGCTATGATCCACGATTTACATTTCTCCCTAGACCCTACGAACACAATTCTCCTGTTGTCACTTTGCGACGCTTTGCTTTCACTTAATAATTCTTGTTCTTCTTCAAGGCACTTTCTTATTCCTTCTTCAGCAGCCGATAATTTCTAAGGTGATGTCCCAGTTTCTTACAAAAGTGATCTCTTTAGTACATCCCGAACCACTTCCCGACTTTGCGATGCAAATGCAGGTGCACGGGAAATAATTTATTCTTCAAAATGAGAAAAACAGGTCATGATTTCATCCATATGTTGTGTTTTTGTGTTATGAATATACACCATGAACAATATTCCTGATATCATGAACTAATTTTCCAACGCAATGAAATCATGATTTGATCGGGTTAAGGTTAAAACCATGAGCTGATTTCCTGATACTGGAAACTTTATTCATGAATCTGGAAAATCTACTTTATCGACTCTAAATGTAAACAAAAAAATAAATCTTACATCGGGATTCGAACCTGGTGTTGGTGTGAAGAGCGGGGATAGGACCTGTTGGCTGTACTTAATACGCTATAGTTAATCTTGAATAGATTCTTGATTTATCAAGATGATAACACAACTTTAGATTAGAGGCAAAACAATTCTTCCAAAGTTCATGGCTCGCATCGGTCATTTTATTCCTGAAACCATGAATAAGAGACACAAATTCATTAAAAAAGATAAGAGTTGTTTTCATGATTTTGAATTCATGAAAACTGAAACGGATTTGTTTCCGTGTGGGGATGCAAGAGTGTGAATTACGGGATGAAAAACAGTTCTTGGTGAAATAAAATGGAATAACTTAGATTTTTTTCCAATATCCATATGGTATCCACATGCGGCAAAGCTGACTCAGGTGCGGATGTGAACATTCATAGCTGTGACACCCCAGATCTTATATACAGGACAATGACATGGGAAGTTGATTAGGGTAATCAATAAGTAATTAGAACAAATATTTAATAATGTGGGGGTAAAAACGTAAAAAGGTAAAAACGATTAATTCACCTGGACTTGAAATGTGGCAAATATGTGTATATTTTTAATAAGACATGCAATAAAATAAAATTTGAAATTATCGTTTGCAACACATTTTCTTTCTCTTTTGCTTTCCTCCCTAGAGTTGCAGCAGCAGCAATCAAACCGTCTTGGAAGCACGCCACTGCTGCCACTGCACATACGATCGTCGTTACAGTTAAAGTCTGAATGAACCTACTAACTCAGTGAAATAACGTTCGGTGACATAGATGTTCAAGCGTATTTTTATTTATTTTTTCATATCCAAGTCCTTCGATAAATTTACTAAATTTCTCCAACCAATACTTCAATGCATAATGTTGAAACTTCTGTGGATTTAAAATAACGTGTTTTTCCACATTTCAGCTGCCCAACCAATAAGCATGGCGAATAAAAGTATCGTTTACACACGTAATATGTCAGTTGCGTATTGTGGCGGAGCACCTGGCTTAGCTGCTTGGGATTAGGTTGCCATTTGAAGCTGCTTCTTGTGGATGCAGGCTACTTATACCCGCCGTGTAATGCCGTCATGTAATCAGCGCTTGGTTACAATGTTTGCAATTGCTTAAACTGTGTCGCGCATTGTTTACCTTGGGGCAGACGATGCAATAATCCAATAAAATTAGTAAAATGTTCCATGAGGACCGCAAAAACGTCGCATGTTGTAGAGCCATTTTGTGTGGTTTCCTCTCTATGATGATCCTTGGTTTGAGGATGACAAATATAAAAACATGATCCCATAAACGATTCAACCTTTGACCGAACAATCGAAATGTTTTGCTTGAGATGTCTACAATTTGGAACGAAGAGAAATACATCAAAAAGCTGAAGAAATCATCCGTACGAGTAAGTTGCTTATTTTTGCCTCGCTCGTCGACAGCCATGGCGTATCGGCAATAATATCAATAAAATCCGGTCCCTTGTAAGCTTGATGTCGAAATCAATCATAAAAATGTCCAAACAACAAACAACCGAGATCGGCCTAACCATTCGATGAAGAGGCGAAGGGTGGGTGGAAGAATGCTCATAAAACCGAGGAGGATCATAATGCACAGTGGTTCGGAAGGTCTGAAACATGCGTTTTATATGAAAGCGTTCAAACTGTTGATGGTCAATTTATGGTGTTTTGAGCTTGTTTTTGTCCTTTTAACGTAAGACTACGTTTCTCTTTTCTATACCTAGTGTCATTTCAAAATTTAAAAAAAATGGGAGCGTTACGCAAAAGTGTTAGGTTTTTAAAGCTAATAACTCTCGTTCGATTGAATAGAATATTTTAATTTATGCACCATTTTATCAGAAAAACTTACAATTTTTTTTTGTATTGGAATTTCAAATAAGTGCTAGATCTATAAACAGTTAAATTTTTGTAATAAAAAATAACCTACTCTCACTCTCATACAAATTCACATTCCTTTTCCGGGTCCTCTAAAACGGGCATCAAATGGTTCAGATTGACTACTTCTGTTAATTTTTTAAGGT
>JASCZW010002959.1:0-18476 GCA_034211315.2 Aedes japonicus | reverse complement strand
AGTTACGCAACTTAGGGTTAAGTTGACGTTTTTAAAAATAAGGTGAATTCGGATAAAGAGAACTGTTGGGTTCTATGGTTTTACTCGAACTGATTTATTCGTTCAACGCTAAACACTTGCTACGCTGTCCGGTCTATTGAATTGTTTGGTTTAGATAATCAGAAGACACAACATCGCATTCCATACGATTGTTGGTAATCAGATATCTGTTGTGTTGTTGAAACTGCATGTTGGCGGCTGGCCGGGTCGATTGGTGATAACTCCTCCCCTTTAAGTGGCTTTGTCCTCAAAGTCAGATTGGTCGGTCGGAAGTTGGCATGCTTACATAGTTGATGAGTTCTTTGAATCTCTCCGTTGATATGTCTGGGTAAGGTGATTCTGTTGAATTTTCTTCAAGTTTGATGTCGTCTGGGGCTGTCGGTATCGTTGATAAATTAACTTCAACTTTTGTTCTGTTTGTTCCTTTTACCAAAATGATATAAATCAGCATAATTGATGCAATTATCAAAACAGTACTGATGCTTATTGTTCCAAATAGTGTAAGGTTCCATTTTAAGGATTTATTTTCCAGGTAAACGTGTTTTATCATTTCCCCATGTTTTAGTGTTAAATTTCCAATATATTCTTGCGTTGGGTTATCAATAATATCGTTTTTTAGAGCAATCAATCCAGTCGTTGGGCGGTATAATTTGTTGTCTAATTCCATGATATAATTTGAGAAATGGCGTTTATCCAAAAGTAGTTCGCATTGATCAAATTGTATTAGATACGATCCTTCTAACATTTGTGAGTTGTTATTGCAATTGCTTTTTAAAGAGGTGTTCACACTGTTCAGAAGTATGGTGGCGTCATTAATTTTAGTTATAATTCCTGATGAGTACACTTTTTCGAATGTGCAATTTGCATGTTGTGATTGAATCAAATGTTTTATACATAAGCTTGTGGGTTTCAATGCTTCGGAGTCACATAGAAAATAATCCAATTCCTCTTCACATTGGTTTGCTGTCTCAAAAATGTGTGTTTTATTGGTGATGTAGTAATTTGATTCAACATAGATTCTGCTGTTATTATGAATCAGTGGACTAATGTACTCAAAATCATAAATTTCATTTGATATTTGTGGTAATTTTAACATGTACAAGACATGCGTGTTGTTCATTGCAATTTGAGCTGTAGCTTTAGTTAGAAGATTTTCGTAAGAAGATACAGGAACGTTTTGTTGTTTCAAAAATGTTTTCATTTTTATGAAATCCTTTATTGATAATATTCTGCTGCTAGGAATGCCTTTTTTTGCAAGTAGTATGGCATCTTCAAGTATTTCTATTTGGTGTTGTATCGCATCAATGTGTAATAAAATTGTGAGATTGTTCATGTCGATATCCTGTTGCTGTTTTGATTTGAAATTTAGTTGAAGTAATTCTGAAGTGACTTGATTTAAGTGGTTCATGCGGGAGTTGATAGCGTCGTTGAAGAAAATTTGCTTATTATTGTTTTCGATGAGATCATTCATTGTTTTATTGATGATTCTTAAGTCGTTTGCGTCGGGAGTTCCAGCAATCCATTTTATAACTCTGCCGATGTTGTCCCACCTTTTGATTCTGTGTTCGTACGGAACTAATTTCAAATATGTTTGATATAGCAAGTTGTTTTTGTGACTTAATAGTTTATATAATTGATTATTACAAACATTTTTCTTAACAATATTGTCAAAAGTAATCATAATTTCATTAATTTGCACTAAATTTATAGGTTGTATTATTCTAGCATATCCTAATTTTATTCTAGCTTTTCCCAAGGGTACAACTGCAATAGGGTTTCTGTTTAAATCATGAATCTGTATTGTGGCATTGGTAATGTGTAATAACAATCTGTAATAAAAGTTGAAAGAGAATGGGAAAATAAAATTAGTAATTCTAAAATGTCTTTCTCAAATTTGCTTTGTGTATTTTTCTACCTTGATCGTCAATTATAAAAGTTTTATGATTTTCAATTACTTTTACTTTTCTAAAACGAGGTTCTCTCTTCGATATTGTGTTATTTTTTTCAAACACACAACTACCAATCGGAAAATCCTTATACATTGGTTCTATAATTTTTGTATTTTTATTTTCAAAGATTTTTATGACTCTATCTAAATTTTGCTGTCTTTGAGTTGCGAAATCTGCTATATTCATATTTTCTATATTGGTTCCGGTGTATACATTTTTAGGAGTGTCATTAGTGAAGGAATGTATCGAATTATTATATTTGTGTACTGCAATTTGAACAATATCAACAACTGAGATATCAGGGTCAACATTTCTTGTACATCTTATTATTTCTCTTATGGTGGAATGAACACGTTCAATTTGTCCATTTGTTTCTGAATGGTTTACGGGCGTTCTAAAAGTTTGTATACCAAGATTTCTAATTTGTTGCTCAATTATTTCTGAAGTGAATGTTCGCTCATTATCCATAACTATTAATGCAGGTATATCCCAATCGTATAATAAGTCCATGAGTGGTTGTTGTACGTCTAAAATAGATTTTGATTTTATTGGTTTTATTTTAACAAATTTTGACATTTTGTCAATTGAAGATATGAATATATTATTTTGGTTGTATGCGAATATATCAATATGCACTATCTCTCCGGGATATTGAGGAATTGGTGTTTTAACAGGTAAGTCTTTTTGTGGTTTTCTATCGTATTTTTCAATTTTACATACTTCACATGTATTTATGTATTGTTTTGTTTTTTTTTATGCATTTTAGGAAAGTAACAAATTTTAATTAACTGTCCAATATTTTCTTTAATACCTCTATGAGCAAACATGTGTATTTTCTGAATTTTTCGAATTTGTTCATTTTCATCGGATATATCGTCAACTATTTTTTGCGAAAATCTAGCTTTCACTCTGGTGTGATCAAACGTATCTTTGTAAATTTCCTGAATTATTGCCATAATTGGTTCTGAGCAAAAAATTCCGTTTAAAACATTTGGTAATAAAAATTCTTTTAATTTTTGTTCCAAAAATTCTTTTGAGAAATAAGGTTCACAAAATGTATGTCTTTTATGAGTTCTGAAAATGTTTGTAAGATTATATGAAGATCTTGAATCGATTTTGAAAATGAGTTGATTTTTGAAGACATTGATTGGTGATTCAGTAGAAGGAATGTATGATTGATCGTCGTTGTCTGATGAATGGAGTGTAGGTGTCCAGGAATTTAGCTGTATAAGATTATGGTTTGTATTTTTATCAATTTTTATCCTTGATAAGGCATCTGCAACGGTATTAGATAGACCTTTCTTATAAAAGATTTCATGGTCGTGTTCCTCAAGATACGATTTCCATCGCTTTAATTTAGCATTTACATTTTTTGGGGATACTGCATATGTCAAAGGCATATGATCAGTATAAATATGAATTTTTGTTCCATAAATAAAATTACGAAAATTGTTCAAAGCCCAAACTATGGCTAACATTTCTTTCTCGTTAGTCGCATAGTTCTCTTCTGTTTTTGTTAAAGTTCTTGAAATAAATGAAATAGGTTTATCACCATCTTTTGTTTTTTGTGACAATACTGCTCCAATGGCTACATTCGAAGCATCAGTAGTAATTATAAATGGTTCATCAAAATCAGGGAAAATGAGAATATCGTTTGAAGTTAATATATTTTTTAAAGTGTTAAACGCATTAGTAGCATCTTGATTAAATTGTATTGTGAAATTTTTTGATTCGTGTTTTGAAATTTTCCTATGACCGTCAGTTCCTCTAAGTAATATAGTCAAAGGCTTGGCCAATTTAGCATAATCTTTAATAAATCTACGGTAATAACCTGATAATCCTAAGAACATTCTTAATTCTTTCAAATTACTAGGTTGTGGATAATTTTTAATTGCCTCAACTTTTTTGGGATTTGGCATAAGACCATTTTTAGAAACTATGAATCCTAGAAATTCTACCTCTGTTTTTAGAAATTCTGATTTTTCTGGCTGAATACGAAAATTTGCTTCTTTCAATGTTTTAAATACTGTTTTTATATTTTTTAAATGTTCGTCAAGAGTTTTTCCAAAAATGATTATATCATCGATATAAACATAACAAATTTTTCCGATGTGATCTTTCAATACGTCATCCATGACACGTTGAAAAATACTAGGGGCATTTTTTAATCCAAATGGCATACGAACAAATTCGTATTTGCCATTATTGATAGAGAAAGCAGTCTTTTCTATATCTTTTTCTGACATAGGGACTTGATGGAAGCCTGAAGCTAAATCTATAGTGGAATAATATTTGTTTTGTCCTAAATTTGCAAGAACTGTTGAAGTTTCTGGAATTGGGTATCGATCACTTATAGTTTTAGTATTCAGTTTTCTAAAATCTATTACTAGGCGGTATTTCTTTTCTTTTGAAGCATCCATTTTTTTAGGAACGATCCATATTGGAGAATTATAAGGGGATTTTGAAGGTCTTATAATTCCATCTGTTAATAATTTTGAAATTTGCTTATTGACTTCAGATTTTAAGCTTTGCGGGTAAGGATATGATTTGGAATATACGGGGTTGTCATCAATTGTTCTTACTTCTGCTTTAACTCGCGTTGTAAATGGTAACTTACTATCGGGTTGTTGAAATAATTCCTGAAATTCATGTAAAACTGAGTTGAGCTTCTTCTTCTGAAAAGGTAAAAGATGAGTATCACGTATTGTTATTTTATTTACTTCTTGAAGATTGTGTTGTAATAATTGTATTTCAAAGTCATTGTTTATTAATAGTTTTTCATTCTGAGTGTCAATTACTGCACCTAACTCTCGTAAAGTATCATGACCGATTATAGCATCGAATGTTTTCAAATTGTTTAAGTGAAAAAATTTTACATTAATATTTGAGTATGGTTTAAAAAATTTTGCCTTTGAAAACCGGCTTATATGAATATCTCCACCAACGGAAGACACAAAAATGGTTTCTCAACATTATGAGATATTGTTGCAAATTTCGGATGAATATAATTTTTATTCGATCCAGTATCTACTAAAATTTTTAAAGGTTTTTCTAATTTACCATGATATAAGAAATATGGTAAAGATGAGTTTATCCTAAAAAATTCAACTCTGCATTTTCTTCTAATTGTTCAAGATCAAAATCTGGTTCTTGATTCTCTAGATTATAGCTATACCTCTCGAATGAAGTACCTTCTTCACAACATTCTTCTGCAAGATAAGGAACTTGCTCCAAATATTGGTCAATATCAATTTGGTCAGAAGTGGTAACATGGTATTGTTTCGGCCTATTTGTATAATTTACCTGTCTCGATCTGATAGATGGATCCACTTCCATTGGCTCTGGTCTGGGTAATCTTTGTTGTCGCTGTTGAATAGTTGGAGGTCTTTGTTGTTGTTGTTGATTTTGTTGTTGCTGTATAAAGGGATTTTTTGGTACGGGCTCAAATCTGGCTCTGGATGAGTGTCCAAAATTTTGGTTATAATTGGGAGGTTGTGGAATATTAGAGAAATTATGCCTTTGCATTACGGGATTATTTATTTGTCTTGGGGTATGTGGCGGTGGTCTAAAAGGAATCCTAGGAGGTAATTTTGAAGATAAGAAATTTCTTGATGTTGCGGTAGGTTCTATATTCTTCGGTTTTGACATAAACTGTCGATATTCCATATTTTGATACGTTATGCAGTAAGAATAAGCACTTGCCAAAGAGTCTGGCTCATGATTTTTCAAAAATTTTCCGACATCTCCATCGAGACCTCGGACGAATGCGTCGATTGCTTTTTTGTTGTAAACACTGATCATTGCTTTTCCGGCTTCCGGATGAGCAAATTCTTCAGATGACTGGATTTGGCTTGCAATAAGAGCTAATAATTTATTTATATCATCAAAAAATATTTCTAAACTTCTTCCTTTTTGTGCGCAATTCATTAGTTGGTAATCGAGCGTTGTTAAATCACGCTTTTCTCCGTAATATGTTTTTAATGTTTTTTTGATCAAATTCCAGTTAATGTTAACGTTTGAGTTGACTAACGCTGTACTCGCTTCTCCTTTAATTTTTCTTCTGATAGATACACATATAGCATAAAATTTATTTTTTTGGTCTACTGTGCTATCTTCAGTAACACGATAAGATTGTACGATTGCGTCGACATCTCTAATCCATCCGCTTAGTTCGTCAGAATTTCCATTAAATATCGGAATTTCTTTCACTAAGTCGGGAATTTTTTCAATTGCGGCTGGATTTGCATTTTCGAATATCAAAACAGGGTCACTGTAATCTGTAGTGGATTGTGTTGGTACATTTGCTTGTTCTAAGGCTTGAAGCCTATTCAAAATTTCTTGAAGCTGTTGGGCCATTATTGGATTTATATGAAGATGTTCAAGCTGTTCAATCAAATTATTAATTTCTTCACCTTCCAAAACCATAAATCACTATTTAATTACCTATTAAATTAACTATCACTCAATTAATTAGAGTTCACTATCAATTAGCGTTCACTCGATTTATTCACTTGATAAATTCACTATATTTGTTTTCTTTTTTTAATAAAAAAATAATTCAGTTTGCTGATTAATTACCTGTGTTTGAATACTTACAAATAACTGAGCATTGCACGGGGACACCATGCAATTGCGGGACACGAGCTAACCATGCCTTATCCTCTAACGGTGGCAACTTGGTTAAGCTTTGGACGCTGTGCTCGTTGACGAATCCTATTAATCCTCCTTGGTCTGCCGGGTGCAGGAAACAATCCAAGGTTGGAACCAGCAGGTGTGCTGAACTTCCCGGTGTGGTGGCGTCGGTCCTGTTTGCGGTGCTGCTACTGGGGGGCCCTGTCCACACGGCTGCTCTCAAGCGGTTGGTTCAACGTTTGTAAGTTCGGATTTGTGATATTATATTATGCACTATATCCGGCGCGGGTGTTCACGTGCACTCGTACACTACTTTGTCGTGTGTTGTCTTAGCACTTGTTTCTGCACTTTAACTTACATTCACCTCACTGGTCCCTATTCGGGCGCCAGTTACGCAACTTAGGGTTAAGTTGACGTTTTTAAAAATAAGGTGAATTCGGATAAAGAGAACTGTTGGGTTCTATGGTTTTACTCGAACTGATTTATTCGATCAACGCTAAACACTTGCTACGCTGTCCGGTCTATCGAATTGTTTGGTTTAGATGATCAGAAGACACAACATCGCATTCCATACGATTGTTGGTAATCAGATATCTGTTGTGTTGTTGAAACTGCATGTTGGCGGCTGGCGGATAATTTGACCAACATCAATGGTACTCGAACCATGGACGTCTTTCTTTCAACATCCCACTGCAGGGTAGGTTGTAGCGCCGTGCGGTATATAAAACAACCTCTATTTGGTTCTCCAGGAGATTTTACCTAGGACTAGCCCTATTTTGTTGTTCTTGAGCCTCTCCGTGCAAAGATGCTTATGAATTATAAAAGAATATAAGGGGAAGTGGGGGTAAAATAAACTCTATAGCTCCACAACCATATCTTGGCGGTGATTTAAATCAGTTTCTTTAGATAATTTCCAAGCAAAAATGGCCTTGTTTACAAGCCGTGCTTTAAAGCGACAAAAGTTTCAGATTTCATCCTTAGTTTTCATCAGTTCTTGCCCAATGTGCGCTCCCTTACAAATACATATTATAATGATCAGTATTATAACATGAGTCATACATTTTGTGATAATAAACTAAAAATTACGTATTGTTAAAACAGTTTTCTGTTGTTTTGTTTATCGTTACCATAATTCATATCTTTCCATCCTTAAATATATCAAACAATGAATGAGCAAGGGTTATACTATATGGCACTGTTAATTTCTTGTTTATGAAATCATTTATGGTTGTTTAAAGTTTGAATGGTTTCTTAAATTACACCAGCATTATACACGGATGATACATATAATGGTGAATGGAAAATGTATAACAATGATCATACAGCTAATGGTAATTTTCTATTCGGAAAGTCTATACACCCACAAAGTTACATTGGATTCTGAGAGGGTGCTGCCAACCACGAAGACGAGTTGGCGTGAAATTCATCTATATATGAACTATCTTCGTAAATGGTTCGTCGAAGTGAGCTCCGCACTCAAGGTACGGCAGCTAAGCGATTGGTGAACTGCTAATGTCGGTGCCAGTTTTAGAAAGTGAAGGTTAACCTGAAGTGCCCTTTGGATGCTGCTTTTGGATGCAAAGGAAGAAGCTTAGCAAGGAATTCCGGTACCTATTTACTCGGTTGCAGCTTTCTGACGCTGTTAATTTACTGACCTTACTTGGCCTTTCGGGAGCTTACCCTATTGGGGCAGAAAAAAGTCACAGCCAAACGATGCCCGACCACTTCGAATTGGTTGACAAATCATCGTTAGATTGACCTCGATGAGTACTATCTTCTTTTTACTATCACAAACCAGCTGTAATTCCCCCATTTACAGCCACCCTCGTACGTGTCCAACTCATCTCCATAAAAGTACAACCAAAGGGCCACCGGTCGCTGTGTATTTGAAATCATTTGGCCGCCCACTTAAAGTCCCATTTAACGCATTAAACCCAAGCACTTGCAGAAACAACGGAACAAAAGCCGGAGAAACCCCACTAAAAAGTCAAAACCATGAAACGACGATGTAAACCATGCATTTTCTCCCAGCATCAGAGGACCCTTGTTTGCTCTGTCATTAGTTTTCCCCGAAGTCGAACTTCAGCAAGCATCCCTAGCTCGTAGCTTCTCACGATCACGGCCGGCACAGGAGGCCTCCGAATAGCGCTCTGATGGTGGTGTTGCCAAGTTACTCTGAATAGCGGAGGGGAGCGAAGAAGGCGGCGAGAAAATTATTTCAGCTGGCTGATGAATAATTAGGCGAAAAGTTCCGGATAATGACTAGCAATTTCTGTTGGTGATGCTTTTCCAACGGATTTGTCGTCCGGTTTCTTGTCGCTATGCTTCTTTTTACTTTTCTCGGCCGTTTCGGTTGCGCTTTGGTGGGGGGTTTGCTCGTCATCGGTCAGTGGTGGCCTTTAATTCATGCCCAACCGGAACCGGGCCCGAGCCTGGAGTAAACAGACAGAAAATACGATGAATATGCAAATTAAAATGAAACTTTATGGTGAAAAGCGACCATAGTATCGGGACAGGCTCACTTTTGGGATTCGGAAATTGGGGGATTTTTTGGAGGAAATTTACCCGTTTTTACTGCAGCGGTGGTGGTTGGAAAATCATGTGCTTTTTGTAGTTAAACTGGCTTTCACACACAGAAGAGCTGGGCAGGTTGCAAGTTTCGCTTAAGCGAACAACATGGAGGGGAACATAAAATATGATAGCATAAAATTAAACAGGAAAAACTTTACCATGTGTCACTGCTTTGAATGGGTAGTGGCGCTGTTGATGAAAGGAAGCTGAGAGTTGCCTCTGGGAAAGTTATTCGTCGAATGTACTTTGCAGATCACTTTGTTGGTACGAGCGATGCATGTTCGAGTGAAAATGAGACTCGTGCCACCGAAGAGTCCTGCAAGTGAAGAATGATTAATATCTTGATTTACATAAGCCGGAGAGATACGAATATTAGAGCGGAGTTTCGTGGGATTGGTGGTTGTTTGAATAACGTGAAATTTGCATGGCAAATCTCGATGGCAAATTGAGTGGCTCGGTGGAGGTGGTTTTAGTCAATCTGATTTGTTATTGCGGTAAAATCTGCAACCCCTTATTTTGATGGTTCTTGTTTTATTAGGTTCGTAGAAGTGATTTGATAATAAACCATAATTACAGATTCAGGGTAATACCATACTCATAAGCCAGACTAGGGTTGGGTAGGGCTGAATTCAATTCTTCTCAAGAATTTGACGTCCCGTTATATGAATTAAGGTGTCTTGGCGGATGGTGCCAACTCCCACGATAACTGAAGCTAAGGATATTATCAAACAGCTCCATCATTATCCATTCTTCGTAGCTGTTAGGCATTTAGAAAATTATAAAAAAATCATATCTCTTTTGCGATTTTCATCAACCATGTCCTTCAAGAATCGATCATGTTTTCAGTTTTCAATTCTGGATGAAAATTTAAAATTGGTCAAATGGGGTCGCAGCAAGCCGTGCTTGGAAACTGACGCGTTTTGTTTTTACTGCGTCATTTTCGCGAGAAAAAAAAAGTTCGTAATTCAACTTACACAAACAGTAAAATCATAAAGTTTCCGCGTGCTTTGTGTAAGACGTAGTGAATGTAATCGATTCCCTACAAAAATGTGTGATGGACGGTAGTATTTTCCTGTTTTTTTTTTGTGTTTTGTGCTTGGCCCCGCACCCGGAGGAAAAGTTAATATCAGCTTAGTGGTGAAGTGTAGAGCAGTGCTGTGCATATTCATGACGGTTATAAGAATATGACCATCATCTTCTCATGATCATTAGAACTCACGAATGATGGTCAAATACTGTGTCACTCACAAACAGGTTGATCTCATTTGACCGTTTGTAACAAAAGCCTGGCGAAAGTGATATGAAGAGAGTAGAAAAATCAATCACTCACTAATTATCTCTGAGAACGATATGTAAGACAAGTTATTTTCAGCATAATAGGAGTTAACTTCTGGCAAATATTGTCCAATTTTTATTCTTCTGGAACCGTTGGATTCAAAAACTCACCTGCTTCATGGATATTATCGGCAATGCCCGTTTGGATTTATCTGGTTCCCGGAAATTCGGAATGTCGGGGCTGTGCTCCGGTACGGAGACACTATTTGGGAACTGCATTTCCCGTATCTATGGAATAATTCCTACAAGCTATTTATATTCCAGTGTGGATCATATGACGACTTGATCCTGGAACAGCCATTCTGTAACAGGTTCCCGTGGGGTCTCGAATGGCCATGAACATATTTAAAAGGAATCCTTGGCAATATGGGTATAAAAATTCGAGAAATTTCTCCAGGAGGATATTTATAAACGTTTTGTGGCCATCTGATGATTTGTCCCGGAACCGGTTTTTCCGGAACAGGTTCCTGTCGGACCTCAAGTTGCCAGAAACAAACTTTGAAGGAAACCCTGGCAATATTGGTATCGAAACTCATGAAATTTCTTCAGAAGGCTATTTCTCAACGTTTTGTGCCCGTTTGATTACTTGTCCTCAGCACGGTAATTCCGGAACAGGTACCCATTGGGTCTCGAATAATGGTGAACAAAACTAGTCAAAATAGCAGGTCCGAGGACTTATTATCAGATGGCCACTAAACGTTCGTTGATACCCATATTACCAAGGTTTCCTACTGAATATGTTCATGACGACTCGAGGCCAAGCGGGAATCTGTTCCGGAATGACCGGCCCGAGAATAAATCCTTACATGTCCACAAAACGTGGAGAAACAGCCAACTGGAGAAATTTCCTGAATTTTGAACCCATATTGCCAGAGATTCCTTTTGAAAATATTAAGGCCACTCGAGGCCACACGGTAACCTGACAGGTCCGAAAACATATCATCAGATGGCCACTAAATGTTGACAAATATCCTGCTGGAGAAATTTCGTGAATTTTGCTGCCCGTATTCCCAGGGTTTTCTTCTGAAAATGTTCGCGGTCACTCGAGGCACCACGGAAACCTGTTACAGAATGACCGTTCCGGGGAAAAATCGGCTTATGGAATGGAGTAGACATAGTTTTTAAGAATTTTTCCAAAGATTTTGACATCCATCCCCGGAAATTAAATTGATATTCCCAAAACGTGTCTCCTCACCGTACCACAGACCTGGAAACCCGGAATTCCGGGAACCAAATGAATCCAAACGGTCACGGTGCCAAAAGAATTAAATCGGTCAATAATTGCCACAACAACAACTGAACCTTCAATCGTAAGCTAAAGCTGCGGACATATCGCCACTGACGAAGTAATGTCTGCTGAATTTGACGGTAGAAACACCGCTATAGGAAAGGCTTTTAAGATGGAACACGATCCGGTTTTTGCTCGTAACATGTATAATTTTAATTTTTTCGAGGATTTTTCGAAAGAGGAACTGATTATTTATAGTCATCATAAAAAAAAATTATGGCCTTTTTTCGAAATTCATCGAAAATGGCAATTTCAAAAAATGTATTGTTATATTTCAATTTATTATTGATTCCATGGCATTTCCAAACAAACAAAATATCACTCATAGGTTTTAAAACGAAAAAAATGTGTTCCATCTTACAAGCCTAACAGTGTTCCATCTTACAAAAATGACGCCATAAACACAAAACATCAAAAAATTGTTTCATATTACGATTTGTTTGGAAATGCCTTTGGATCATAAAAATACATAAAAAATGCTAGCCAACACAAATGTTAACCTAAAATAATTGCTATTTTAATGATGCCAACACTTTCGAACATTGAAACCTGGAAG
The DNA here is from genome assembly GCA_034211315.2 of Aedes japonicus. NCBI lineage: Eukaryota > Metazoa > Arthropoda > Insecta > Diptera > Culicidae > Aedes > Aedes japonicus. The sequence continues at coordinate 6,106 of JASCZW010002959.1, read as the reverse complement.
AGCTAAATCAAATGAGTGTATTCACTCCAAAAGCAAATGAAAATTGTAGAATAGTAAAATAAAATCAGGTGAACACTTGACAGCGCGATTGTGTTGTCGCTGTGAATGTCAAAAGTGGCGCTTTTTCTTCTTACAATTATGCAAGATATCTCTCTGTGTGGATTCCATTTTTTGAAATGCGCAGTGTGCTTTTCAAGAACGAATGTGGTGTCTTTACACGATCTGTTTTTTTTTCTTATGCCTTGTTCAGACTACAGAGTTATAACATGTTAAAACGGTTGTCAAATAATTCCAACAAAAAATTCGTCATCAAGATAGGCTTAAAGACTGTATTCGATGAAATTTGGACACACGCAATTGTAACTTTTTAGCGTGTGGGTAAAAATTATTGAAATTTTAACTGAATGTATTTCATTGTGTTGTGTCAATTGTGTAATGAGTTTCGTGAAAATCGGTCGAGTGATTTCAGTGATGGCTTCGAATGAAGAAATAGTGCGCCAACAAATTTTGGGCACCCACTTCAAAAACCCAAACGCTTCTCATCGATGGATCGGAAAACAGCTCGGAATCGCACATTCAACCGTATCTTATGTAATCAAAACGTTCAAGGACCGTAAGACAACCAAGCGGAAAAATGGTAGTGGCAAAAAACGTGGCACATCAAATCCGGAGAGATCCTGGCCAGGATGGTATGGAACCAATTTAAGCGTTATCCCAACATTTCTATCAGGGATGTTGCAAAAAAGGCGAAAGTTTCAGTTTGTTTTGTGCAGAAACCAATGAAACGTTCTGGATTACATGTGTACAAGGTCCAGAATGCACCAAACCGGAGCGATAAACAGAACTCGGTGGCCAAAACTCGTGCAAGAAAACTGTACAGGGAGTAGTTCACAAAACCGTTCTTTATTGTGATGGACGATGAGACCTACATTAAAGCCGACACCAAACAAATGCCAGGACAGGAACACTACGTCGCCACCTCTAAGTTGGCCGTTCCGGAGAGTGTACGGAAGAAGAAACTGTCGAAATTCCCCAAAAAATTCTTTGTCTGGCAAGCGATCTGCGGATGTGGCAAAATGAGTCAGCCCTTCATCACCTCTGGGACCGTCAACGGACAAATCTACAAGGACGAATGCCTCCAAAAACGACTTCTGCCCTTCTTGAGATCTCACTATGGCCCGACACTGTTTTGGCCGGATTTGGCATATTGCCACTATGCCCGGCCCGTGTTAGACTGGTGCAAAGATAATAATGTAGTTTTTGTACCAAAAGACGTCAACCCTCCAAACCCTCCGGAACTTCGCTCAATTGAAAATTTTTGGGCAATCATGAAGGCAAAGCTCGTTAAAACTCCAAAACTGATAGAAAATTAACTTGAACTAAAGAAAGTGTGGTTAAAAGTAGGTAAGCAAGTCGGTCCTATAATCGCCCAAAATTTGATGAAAGGGGACAAGGCAAAGGTGCGGGCATTTGGGTTGGGAGAAGAAGTTCAACAAACCAATGATGTCAAAACTTAACTATTTAATAGTACTTAATTTCCAGAAAGTTTGAAAAGAATCGGGCTCAAGGAAAATTTTTGGTGACCTATTTTGTGTGTCCAAATTTCATCGAATACAGTCTTTATGCTTCCTACCGGTTTGCATTCTTTGAGAAAGTTGTTTGGTGGAAAAAGCGCCATCTTTTGACGGTTTTGATTACTTCATATTTCCTCCGCATAGGTGGCGTTCAATTCCATTTATTTAACGGAGCGTCCTAGGATGATGGTTTTTTGTACAAAATTGTTTATTCAATCATGCTGAGAAACGTTGTCGAATATGGCCAATATACACGCTTCATACTCACTTCGTAACTGGCTTCTTCAATTGAAATATTTCAAAAAACTACCCTTCGATTTTTGAGTCTGTTTGGAATAGGAATGCAAAAGAAACATCACTGAACCGCTTGATTAAAAATAAAACAAAGAGGGTATAAACATGGCAACGTATGTTTGCCTTCGAAGTAAGTTGTAGATTGTAGAAAACAAATGCATTTTTCTCAAAGATCATCAGGTACAGCATTGCCGTTATAGCCGCTCACATTCGATAGAAAATGCCAATCACTATTCAACATTGTCTGACATAAAAATATATATGCTCTGGATTTAAAAACATTAGTAAGATAAAAAAGGGCAAGTAAATTCCAAAGATTACTGGTTGGAAGTTGGAAGAAATAAACCTAAATATATTAAAGTGATATTTTACAGAAAAAGCCCTGCTGTTCCCTATTGAACTACTTACATAAAAATATCCAACCACGTTTCCGCTAAGCTCTCAGAAAACTTTGGCTGCTATTTTTTGCTACATTTTGAGTAATTGTTATCTGCATACCCCTCCATTTTATAACATTATTGTAAATATATTTATATTCATGTATGATATATCGCAAAATCTGTCTTAACACGTTGCAGCATTACGGCAATATTTCACGGTTTACATTTTATTCGCCGCGAAAAAATAGTGAAAACGACTTCTTGCGATATTTTTAAAAAAATGGTTAATGTTTTTTTTTTTTCTGTGTAATATAGCTCTATGACGTCTTCGACGACATTTCTCAGCATGATCGAATAAACAATTTTGTGCAAAAAACCATCCTTCTAGGACGCTCCGTTAAAAAGATACAAGCGAGCTCGACCTATGCGGAGGAAATATGAACTAATCAAAAACGTCAAAAGATGGCGCTTTTTCCACCAAACAACTTTCTCAAAGACTGGAGGATCGAAGTAGGTCGCGCTGCGGGACTGACGTGTTTATGTTTCGCTGCTGGTTTTTTTTCGAGAAAATTTGATAGTGGAATTTAATGATAAGTGTTAGGCTTTGCATTCTCATGATCATTCGGTCACCAAATAGTTGAACACGAGTCGTGTTTTCGTCTGGTTTGAAAACAAAGTGTCCCCGCTGGAGACGGAATTCCAATCATACAGCCTTGCGGCAGGAGGAGCTTTTGATCAGCCGCGTCACTGGAAGATGTTTGATTCATGGTCTTGGAGCGAGCTCCTCTAGAACAAGGACCTGCTCTGGTTGCTCGATGTTGAAAAAACAGCAACGGAATTTTCTGGAAATCCGGTGAGCTCTTTCCATTGTATCCTTTTGCGTCCATCTTCCATTTTTTGAGAATAGTTTTTGTGTGTGAAATGTATGTTTTTGGTGGCCTTCAAATAGTGAGTTGACAACCTGGAAAGATGTTGTGACTTCCGGTCCTCACAAGTTCCTATCTGACCCCTCTTTCCTTTCCTTACTTGACTAGCATTCGGACACGGCTGGCGCCGGTATTACTTCAGAATGTAACCAGTTTTAAATACATTGGGGATGTGTGTTGGTCCCGAGCATCATCTGTTGGTTCATTGTGCAGAAACAGAAATCCGTGGGCGGTAAATCATGCCCATGCTCATGTGGTTTTCAATTTTGAATGAATCTTGTATAATTCATGATAAATCGGCAACACCTACATGAATCAGAGCAATTTGTTATCAAAGCCAACAAGACTTAATTTTTAGTGATTCCTCTTTCGATGAAATTGATAGGAATTACTCTCATTTTGAAGTCAAACCAACTGGTCGTGTTAACGGTTATTGTTGTTCTTTATCGGCTCCCTGCGTTGGTTTGTGCTACATTCTACCTATAATGAATGGGAAACTTGCGATTAGAGATTGACTTTAGAACCCGATTGATCCCAAGTAGGCCATAGAGTTACCAATTCTCTTGCTTTGCGGTACTGGAATCTTTGCTTTTGTTTCGTTTTGATGTGTTGTTTTGGCAGACTATTTGAGGGGCCATTCTTTGGAGGTCAGTTTTTGGGCGTGATTCGTTTGGCTTGGGACCGATGCTTTGATATTTTCTGAGCCAAATACTTTATATATGTTCTTTCTGACCATCCATCCCGTGGTTCTACCAGCGGGTGGATGGACATAAAGTGAAAATATTTCTTGGCTCAGGAAGTACTAGCACACCGGTACCAAGCTTGATGATTCGTCCCTGATAGTTAACTTAACTCTCACCAGCACACCCTCAAGTGTTGTGTCAGAATAACATAGCGAATCAAAACGGTAGCAAGGGTATTAGTACCGAAATGTACCGAAAAGCGCAAGAATTATTGCAAGGTGTACTTCGGACCAAGGGGTTCTACAACAGTGAAACCATTTCAAATCGCTGGTTTCATATTGATTGTTGGTTCTACCGTCATCTCTTTTGGCAAAACTCAAACATAGAACGACGTTCCAGCAAAGCCGAAAAAAATCATGTGGCAATCATACAACCAGGAGCTGGATAGGCCAGGAGTAAAGAGATATAGTTTTTGACTCACGAAGTACCAGGACATCGGTCCCAAGCTGCATCAATCTCCCTTAAGGACGTTACTCTACAGGAAGAACCCCTCAATTGGTCTGTCAGGGAAGCACAGTGAACCAGAACGGACACAGGGATTCTAGTGCCGAGGGCACAAGAATGTGTTGCAGGGTGCAAGGTGTACTTGGGACCAATGGTGTTGCCAACAGGGAGCCAATTTGGAATCGCTGGTTTCCTATTGATTGTGGATACAGCACCGTCAAATCGTTCTATTTAGCGGATATTGCACAACACTTATTTATGTTGCATGGTATTTCAACAATTCCCACAAGCAAATCAGGAACAGCTCATTTTATAAAATGAAATACATACATTAACACGTTAAGACCATCTAAAGTGTTGTGATATAAATCAATCATATCTCGAATAAGTAATGCTTAGGGCTTGAAAACCAAATGTTAACAATTACTTGGAACGTCAATTTTTCTTCAATCTTAAAAACTCTTCAGCGAATTTAAAGGAGCATCTGGTAGAGTTATGTTCTACCAGGAGGTGGATGGTCAAGAAGAAGATGGATATAGTTTTTGACTCAAAAAGTTCGGTCCCAAGCTGAATTATTCGCCCCTTAGAACGTAACTCACACGAACACACCCTCAAATATTCTTTCAATATTACACAGTTAATAAAAATAAAAATAAAGATTCAAGTACCGAATGCCATACGGGACAAGCTTGGTCGTTTTACGTAGGCATCATCTAGGTACCGCGGAAAAAGCAGAACGCTGAAACTCGCAAGGGATTTTTATACAATTGAGAGTTGGTAAGTGCTCTCAAAAAACGCGGAGCAAAACAGGTTATTGTTATCCTTTGTGTCTCGTGAATGAAATGAACTATATTATATGATCACATCACTTATCTAGGTTAATCCTGATCCATCTAGCCCTATCCTACTAACATAGAAAATCCTTCTTCCTGTGACCTTTGTGGGGATGCAGAGGTTAACACGGTCCCTAATTAGCAAAGGTCACCATAACTTTCCTTCCCTATTCCCAACTGATTGCAACTGGCCAGCGCCGTTATTGATTATTAAAGAAATTGAGTCACTGAAACGTGTACAGTGAGAATGGTCGGTTAATCCCAGCACCATTTAGTTGATTCATTGTGCAATTTCACTGATTCTGATCAATCACGGAGTAGCAACCATTGATACGTGCAGTCAGTCAAGCTAAGCTAAGCAAACAACTTTTTCAAAGACTGCAAACCTATAGGAAGCATACACGCGGCGCTAGAGGTTTTGGCCACACCACTGGGTTCGCTACTCCACTGTGCGTCATCCAGCATGTGACCCTCTCCTTCGACTCTTGTTTATCCGCTGCAAAACTGCAAATCAGGAATCTCTAATATCGTTTTAATGAAATGCATGCATTCAAAAACTCACCTTCAACCAAATGAAAAAACAAGTATTCCTTGTCGTTAGCTAACGACACACTACTGGCACTCCCTGTCAAAATGTTTGTGAAAAATCTGCTATCACTGAAAAAAAACTTCTGATATCTGATGTTGAATGATCGACAGGATGACAGGTGTTGGCGGTTTTAACAACAAGAAATACAATACCGGTGCGGGGAACCCAAAGTTGGTCTATTTTAGCTAGTTCTATTCAAGTTTCGCTGATGCAAATCAGGTATAAAATTGATCTAAAAATAAACCGCCGCTGAAGATGCCCTAAGAGCCCAAAAGTGGACCAAGTTCAATCCCAGATGAAGTGTTAAGGAAATTAAAAAACGG
>JASCZW010002958.1:0-22303 GCA_034211315.2 Aedes japonicus | reverse complement strand
TACAAGTAAAACCAACAATCAATATGTAACTAGCGATTTGAAATTGGTTCACTGTTGTAGAACCCCTTGGCCCGAATTACACCTTGAAGCCAGCACCTTGTTATACATATTTGCGCCTTTGTTTTGATTTGCTGTGTTATTTTGACAGAGTATTTGAGAGTGTGTTCATGTGAGTTCATTATAAGGGGTGCATTATTGAGCTTGGGACCGAGCTTGGGACGATGTTCTAGTACTGACTGAGCCAAGAAAAAAATCGTTTTTGTATGGGACCTACTGGTCTTAGAGTTAGTCTATGGTAAAACTAATAATTTTTATGAGTGAAACATACTCAAAACTACTCTGTTCGCCATAACAAAGGAACAGTGCTGTGCATTTTCATGACGGTTATAAGACTATGACCCTCATCTTCTCATGATCATTAAAACTCACGAATGATGGTCAAATACCATAGACTAACTCTAAGACCAGTAGGTCCCATACAAAAACGATTTTTTTCTTGGCTCAGTCAGTACTAGAACATCGTCCCAAGCTCGGTCCCAAGCTCAATAATGCACCCCTTATAATGAACTCACATGAACACACTCTCAAATACTCTGTCAAAATAACACAGCAAATCAAAACAAAGGCGCAAATATGTATAACAAGGTGCTGGCTTCAAGGTGTAATTCGGGCCAAGGGGTTCTACAACAGTGAACCAATTTCAAATCGCTAGTTACATATTGATTGTTGCAAATACTGTGTCACTCACAAACAGGTTGATCTCATTTACCGTTTGTAACAAAAACCTTCATAACTGCTGGAGAATGTGATATGAAGAGAGTAGAAAAATCAATCACTCGCTAATTATCTCTAAGAACGATATGCACGACAAATTATTTTCGCATAATAGCCTAACAAACATCGGTGTTGAATTAGAGCTTGTTCAAGCAAATTTGGAGAAGCTATTCAGCTGTTTCTTCTAGAATAGCTGAATAGCTTCTCCAAATTTGTTTGAACAAGCTCTAATTCAACACCGATGTTTGTTGGGAGGTGTTAACCTCTGGCAATTATTGTAAAATTTTAATTCTTTTGGCACCGTTAGAATCAAAAACTCACCCGCTTCATGGATATTATCAGCAATGTCCGTTTGGATTTATCTGGTTCCCGGCAATTAGGATTGTCGGAGCGGTGGTCCGGTACGGAGACACTATTTGGGAATTTTAATTGCATTTCCCGGATCTTTGGAATAATTCCTACAAGCTATTTCTATTCCATTGTGGATGATATGTCGACTTGTACCTGGAACAGCCATTCTGTAACAGGTTCCCGTGGGGTCTTGAATGGCCATGAACTTATCTAGAAGGAATCCTTGGCAAAATGGGTATCAAAATTCGAAATGTTTCTCCATGAGGATATTTCTTAACGTTTTGTGGCCATCTGATGATTTGTCTCCAAACCGATTATTCCGGAACAGGTTCCCGTGGGACCTCAAGTTGCCAAAAACAAACTTTGAAGGAAACCTTGGCAATATTGGTATCAAAATACATGGAATTTCTTCAGAAGGCGTTTTGTGGCCATTTGATGACTTGCCCCGGAACAGGTTCCCGTGGGGTTTCGAGAGGCCATGAACATTTTTAGAAGAAATCCCTGGGAACATGACTATCAAAATTCATTAAATTTCCCCTGTAGGCTATTTCTCTACGTTTTGATGAATTGTACTTGAACTGGTCATTCCGGAACCGATTTTTGTTGGCTCTCAAGTGGTCATTAACATAAAAGTTCTCCAGAAGGCATTTTCTCTACGTTTTGTTGTCATCTGATAATTTGTCCTCGGAAAGGTCAGGCCATCCCAGAACAGGATCCCGTCAGGTCTCGAGTGGCGATTAACAAAACTAGCTACAAAACATTGAGAAATATCCTACTGAAGAAATTTAATGAATGTTGATACCCATATTACCAGGGTTTCCTTCAAAATATGTTCATGACCACTCGAGGCCAAACGGGAATCTGTTCTGGAATGACCGACCTGAAAATAAATAATTAGATGGCCACAAAACGTTGAGAAATAGCCTTCTGGAGAAATTTCCTGAATTTTGAAACCCAAATTGCCAGGATTCCTTTTTGAAAATGTTAATGGCCATTCGAGGCCCCACGGGAACCTGGTAGGTCCGAAAACAAATTATCAGATGGCCACTAAATGTTGACAAATATCCTACTGGAGAAATTTCATGAATTTTGTTGCCCGTATTCCTAGAGTTTTCTTCTGAAAAATGTTCATCGTCACTCGAGGCACTACGGAAACCTGTTACAAAATGGTTGCTCCGGGGACAAATGGGCTTACGGCCCACAATGTAATAGACATAGTTTTCAAGAATGATTTTGACATCCATTCCCGGAAATTCAATTGATATTCCCAAATAGTGTCTCCGTACCGCACCACAGCCCCGGAGATCCAGAATTCCGGGAACCTAATGAATCCAAATGGTGACGGTGCCAAAAGAATTTAAATCGGTCAATAATTGCCAGAGTTCCAATCATTTGATTTTGGTGGGTACCCTGTCGAACAGCTAAAGGTTTAAAAAAATCGAAGTTTCCTCTCCCAACCCCCACCCATCTTGCAAGTTTACAAAATGTTTTTATTCAAAAAATTGCCTTCCGTTTTTTACGAACATGTCAGTGAATTTTAGCTTTCTTCTAAAAAAAATCGTAGTGTAAAACCTGAAAAGGTACCCGGGTACCCTGTCTGTACCCACATAAGGGTTTAAGGAAAAAAAACAACAACTGAACCTTCAATCATAAAGCTCAAGCTGCGGACATATCGCCACTTTCGGGGTAATGTCTGCTGAATTTGACGGTAGAAACACCGCTACTAGCGATGACCATCATGATCATCTGTGTACTAGAGAAGTAAAATGACGGTCAATTTCCATGCCGGTATATTTATTCTTGGTGATACGATCGTATCACTTAACACTTGTACAGGATATAGAAAATGAGTGAGAAATGCGAGAGAAAAATATCTTGCGGTTGTTATTTCATGTTGATGAGAAGTTTGAGAGAGTGAGAGGTTCTTCTGTTGCTTTTATATTATGGTTTCAGTTGAAAACCGAATTTATCGACTAGCGACAATCGATTTCTCTCTCGTTTTGTACGTTATACCTTATGTCGGAAGTAGAGTTAGTCTATGGTAGAGCTCTGTATGGCGTATCTGATGCGCCATACAGGGCACTACTTTCAACATTAGGTATAGCGAACCATACGAGAGAAAAATCGATTGTCGCTGGTCGATAGATTTGGTATTCAACTGAAGCCATAATAGTAAATTGCAAGAATCTCATTTGTCCTTTTTTACCCTTCTTACACCAATAGAAGGGTATTAAGATCGCTTGAAATCCGGTAAATTTTTTACAGATATCTGTAAAATTTCACCGAAATCCGTAAAATCGGATTACCAAACGTTCAGCTGTTGAGAATTCTGTAAAACTTTACAGATTTCTGTAAAAAAATCTATGTGTGTAGGGCGATGATGCTCTGGGATTCCACGAAACTCCTGTTTCATGGATAAATCAAAATGAACGATTAGGAATATTCGGCGAACGGCTGACATCCTGTAATATGTACAAATGGTACAAAGTCATGAAGCGGGTTTGAGGATTCAACTCAAGGAGCTTCTCAAAATTTTCGATCACCTGGGGGTTCATAACTTCACACCTGGTGAGGAGCCGGAGAGATAATTCTGAAAACCGATCCGAGAGTGGCAGCATGCCAAGACTCATGGTGTGAGTCGAGTGCATGCAACCTAACGCGATACGAAGACACCGATACTGAATACGTTCCAGTTTGATGATGTGCGACCAAGCCGTTGACTGAAACAAAAACTACCGTATTCCATTACCGACAAGATCGTTGTCCGGTACAACGTTAGAAGATCTTGCGGATGCGCTCTCCACCAGGTCCCGGTAATTGTGCAGAGAAAGTTGATCCTTTGCTGGCACTTTCGCTTCAAATACTCAATATGGGATGTCCAGGTGCACTTTGAATCGAACCAGGACCCAAGATATTTAAAGGACATGGAATGAGTTATCGGTGTACTCAAAATTTAAAGCTTCGGTTGTGCAGGGTTGTGCTTCCTAGAAAAAACTACCATCTCAGTTTTCACCGTAGAGAATTCGATACCTAGCTCGAGAGTCCAAGTAGACAAATTGTCTAAGGTATCCCGATTTAGTTTCATGGGTCTCCTCCAGGGATTATATTTAAGCCTTCTTTTGTATAATTTTTATGTCGAAGATATTGGCGGTTGTCTAAGTGACAACTGTTCGTTGAGACAACTTGCAGATAACAGCGTTTTGTCAGTCACGAGGCTCAATGGGTTCGACCTGCAAGGAGCCTTACATCTTACCTTAGACAATTCGTCCACATAGGCTCTAGAGCTTTTTGTTCCACTGGCGGGTTATTGAGGATTCCGCTAGATTTGGTATGGGCCTGTTCATAAACCACTTAAAATTTAGTGTGAAGCGTAGACAAACACCACCCTCCCCCCAGAAAAGTCTACGTGGTTTATGAACAGCCCCTATGTACAATGAAATTCATAGCGCCAATCGTTAACTTCCAGCTCCTTTAACCGTGTATGTCGCTGAATTAGGTGCAATACAATTTACACTAGAAATTATTGCCTCACTTACACTCAATCAGTACTTCATTTTCACGGATAGGCTCGGTTTTATAGAGACTAATCGGTCCGTGAGGCTGGTAAGCATCCCTCATATTTTCTCATGAAAATACAGAAGCTTCTAAGTGCTTTATCTTCGCGATATTTTATCATCACTTTTGTATGGGCCTCATCTAATTGTTCAATTCTGGGCAATGAGAAAGCGGACTTGCTTGCAAAGTTGGGCGCTATGAAAGGCGATATTTACGATCGACAAATCGCCTTAAACGATTTCTTTTTCCTCTTTTTCGTCAACGGTCACTGGTTAGTTGACAGGACAAATGGAGTAAAGGAGATTCGGGGCAATGGCAATATTCTTTTGTCGCAAAGGTGTCGAAGAAAACTTGGTTGGGGAGATGATGGCTGTGGGTCGAGACTTCACTCGTGTGCTGTCTCTCCTCATGTTCAATCATTATTCTTTGAACGCTCATTTATACCGTCTTGGACTGAGCGACAGCAATCTCTGTGAATGTGGACAAGGTTATCAGGAAGCAGATCACATTATTTGGTATTGTGTGGGCTCGAGGTAGCCAATGGTTCGAAATACCGTGATCTGGAACTTATGCAACTCATTTATGTGTTTCTGACTGTTTATTTTTAACGTAGCTCTACGTTTCTCTTTTCTATACCGGGTATCATTTGAAAATTTTGAAAAAATGAGAGCGTTATGCTATAGTGAAAGGTTTTTGAACACTCTCGTTCAACTAAACACATTGACGTCAATCATATACCATTTGATCAAAAAACTTACAAAATGTTTGCATAGGATTTAGGTGCTATTAGTATAAGTTGTTTAATTCAAAAATGACCTAGTTTTGCTTCCATACAAATCTCCGTTGAAAATATGCTTCTCCCTATCCGGGTCTTAAAGAACGGGTACCAAATGGTGCAAATTGTTTTCTTTTATTTATTTAGTTTAGTTTCATTCCACGATGAAAACAAAAATAGTCGCACCTTTCAGCTGCAAAATTATCTTGCTTTGTTCCCGGAATCAGCATTTATAACTCCAAATCGTCCCCTCTTTCCCCAGAATTTTACTTTGTCCTATAGTTTTTGTGCCATTCTTTATTCAAGGCTATGCTATGGACAAATCCAAGTTGAAAAAAAAAGACACTGAGTGGTGATAAATCTGACAGCTCTCATATTAAAGTATATGACGAAAATATCAAAATGCTTCTGAAGAATTCAAATGAAATTTGTATTAAAAGTAGTTTGTTGTATGATAGACGAAACATCCGAAACTACTCCTTAAGATGTATCGAACAAATGTTTGAAAAGTTGAGCGAAAGGGCATGTGTCCTGTTGTACTCAAACCATGGACGTCATCCTTTGCCTAACATCCCACTGCGGGGTAGGTCGTGGCACGGACAAGTCCGCCACTTCAACAGATGACGTATGGAAAGCGCTCATGTACCACTGATGGCTTGTGATAGTTATTCTAGCGAACATCTCCTTCTACATCATACTCGTTACTCCACGCACGCAGAATACATAACATAACAATTAAAATATGTACTCCTTAAGGATATTTCCAGAAAAATAAAAATAAAATAAAAATAATGCCCCTATTGTTCAGTTTTCGATGTTTCGTCTATCATACAACAAAGCGCTTTTAATTAAAATTTCATTTGATTTTTTTAAGAAGCATTTTAAAATGTTCGACCTTTACTTTAGCATTGGAGCTGTCAGATTTATCACACCTCGGTGTCTTCTTCTTTTTTTTTTTTTTGTTAGAGACGAACCAGCCAACGGCTGAAAGTCTCTCTAATAAAGTTAAATCAATCAATCATTCTTCTTTTTTAAGCTTGGATTCATCTATCAACATTAGTATAAAGCACGCGAGATGAACCGAAATGATTTCAGTTTTCAACAAGAGCACTCGACATGCAAGACAGATTAATCGTACAGCTACCGATTTCGAATGCAATGATAAATTTTCGGGCCACTGAAAACTGGTCATTAATTTCGTATGAAATCATTTCGGTTCATTTCGCGTGCTATATACTAGCATGGCCCAGAAATATCACGAGGATCACAAAAGTGTAGTATGGAGCAAAATTCATAAGAAGGGACGGGTCCAAAGCAAAATTATAGAACTATGTTTTAAACATTTTAAGGGCATCTTCAACGGCGATCCAAACCGTGGATTGGATTTATCTTTTTAGACCAAACGCAAAAACATCGCTGCACCGGTGTTGTAAATTTTGTTTTATACTGGATCTATTTTGCATCATTTTAAAAGTATATGTTTTGATCTATTCTTGCAGCAATTTGGAACAAGAAAAATATCGTCAAACCAATCAATCGCAAAATGTTTGTGAAAAATCTGCGATCTCTGAAAAAAATTTCTGATCTCTGATATTGAATCGACAGGATGACAGGTGTTGGCGGGTTGAACAACAAGAAATACAACACCGGTGTGGGGAACGGAAATTTGGTCTATTTTAGCTAGTTCTATTCAAGTTTCGCTGATGTAAATCAGGTATAAAGTTGATCTAAAAATAGACCGCCGCTGAAGATGGCCTAAGTGGATTGGATTTAGACCAAACGCATCGCTGCACCGGTGTTGTAAATTTTGTTTTACACTGCATCTATTTTGCATCATTTTAAAACTATATGTTTTGATTCATTCTTGCAGCAATTTGGAACAAGAAAAATACTGTTCCAAAACACTAAACGCTACTTGATAATACCAATTACTGAGCAAAATTGCAGCTTTTACTAAACAATAACTCAATTTTATTCTGAGGTATATTTGTGAGCCGAAAAGTAACCGTGTTTGTTGCGTGTGATGCTGGCGGTGAACAAAAAGTAGTTTTTTTACAACCACTGCATTTTCCGGAAAACGCTGATTAGATCGATATGCGGAGGTTCCGAGATTCAGAATAGTATTTCGATTGCTCGGAAAATGAAAAGTAATGAAGTCTTGAAAGTAAACAATCTGTTTATTGATGGTTTGGTCATGAAAGCACTTGCAAATAGCTCATACAGATAAATTTCCGGAGAAGCCTCTAGTTGACTCTTGTTGTCACATAATGTCCAGGAACACCTCACTTGGCATGCGGAAACGCAGAAAGTGCTTCTCGTTGTAGGTTTGCGTGTTGTCAAAGTAGTCCTGCAAAAGCTTTTGATGACCGGAACGGAAATCACGGTCGACGTTGGGACGTCATCCAGGATGTGACAATCTCCGTTTCGACTCTTGTTTATCCGCTGCTAAACTACAAATCTGCATTATCTAATATCGTTTTAATGAGATGCATGCATTCACACACTCACCTTCAGCCAAACGAAAGAACAAGTATTCCTTGCCGTCAGCTAACGACGCACTACTAGCATTAAAAATTATTTGGTCAAACCAGTCAATGGCAAAATGTTTGTGAAAAATCTGCGATCTCTGAAAAAAACCCCTGGGATCTCTGTTGTTGAATGATCGACAGGATGACAGGTGTTGGCGGGTTTTAACAACAAGAAATACAACACCGGGTGGGGAACGCAAAGTTGGTCTATTTTAGCTAGTTCTATTCAAGTTTCGCAGATGCAAATCAGGTATAAAGTTAATCTAAAAATAGACAGCCGCTGAAGATGCCCTAAGCTTAGGGCTGTTGTTGGGATCGACCTTTGGATCAGTGTGCTAGTACTGCCTGAGCCAAAAAATATATTCATTTTCTTCATGACTATCCAGCCGGGTTATATCCCTGATAAAACCCACAACGTTTTTCATTCTCGAAAATGTTCATTTCACAAGTAAATCAAAAGTTATAAAGTCATGAGTTGTGATTAGATGATTTAAAATTTAAAATGAACGTGTCATGTAAACCAAACATTAAATTTCCATTCATCTTACCATCCGTTAAATTGTTATTCTTTCAAACCTCAAGACTGCCTGATCGGTTCTATGTCCCTAACTTTAGTTCTAAAATAACTGATGTATATACTAATGAAATATTGGCTCTTAAAGTTGATTCAAGCTTGTACAAATCAATAAAAATCAATTAAAAAGAATAAATGGCAGAGATCATCTTAAGCAGTACTCAATAAATGTGCTAAGTTTCATTGCAATCGGAGATAGTCGCGCCAATCCGATTCTCTATTTGCGCAGTGCATCATAGTAACCAGGATTTTTGTGCTCTATTATACGTACAAGAAACATTAATGCTGCCCGCTAAACATTCGATTGAGATTAATTATATGATACTGATTGTTGATTTAATAAGTTTTGTAGAGCGATGCAATCACAAATTTTGGTTCTCAATAGTAATTCTCAATTTTAGTGTTACATAATAAATGGATGTCGCATAATATCACTTAATTTGCTTGTGTAAATATATAGATATATTTTATTCTATCTTCCAATGTACATTAATATACAGTGACCTTAAGTATCTCTCTGGGAAAAGATTACTTTTAATTTACACATTGCACATTGTCATCACACTAATGCATAAGGGTGGCTCAGAGGTAAATAATTTAAAAATAATACACATTAGAATAACAGTCATGAGCTTGATCACATTCTGCTCCTTTTTCCCAACGTAACATCCAACCGTCAATCCTTTTAGCAGTGGTAGCACGAACAGTTTGTCGCCGATTTGAACGTTAGATTTCGAATACCGTTCACACACAAAACTCGCACCTTCACGTCTTCAGTTTCCATTATGTTACAGCACTGGCCGACGGATGTTACTGGTTGACTTGGTTTGTGCTGCCCAATTGCAAACGGAGCCGACGGAACAGCGAATGATTCACAAAATCCTCGACACGCGTTAGTAGTTATGGAAAACTCCACGCAATCTGGGATGCTAATCTTTCTCGTATGTCCTAATGGATGAAAACAAAACATGGAAAACACATATAATTCAATCCGTTGATGAATTTTGTGACTTATTAACAGCTCACTAACCTACTTTGTGGCATCCTGGCTTTTGCCACGATTCTGTACCACATGCTAATGACGCGAACAGTACTAGTGTCAATAAACGCAACCACTCCATCGTTGAGAGACTGATGACAGTTCCTTAAACAGAAACTAAATGGATCCGACTAGGTTACTAATCAGACTTATTAAATTTAACTCGTACGTTTAACCATGGTGCAAACACAGGGGTTGTGTGCAATTGGATAGGCCAAAGTGACTCTCAGTACGTCCTGTGGATGACTGGCGATGGTTGTCGAGCATCGTAAGATTTTTATAACCGGACATCCGTGTCGCTACCCGGAAGCTGGACATGCGCAGGCTCATTTCAAGACAAACGTGGGTGGCAATGATGATCGCCTTATCTCGTTTGATAAGTACTCATGAATGGCGCTTTAAATCAGATCGGGACAATGCAATGCCAGTTTTTTTAACTGTTCTGTGGAAAATTGAACATTGAATCACATAGACGTATGATTGTGGGTGTAAAACTGACCATGATCCTGCAATTTTGTTGATGTAATAACCTAATCGAATTGTCGAATAAGATGCCTCAACCGAAAAACCATAATCACCTTTCACCTAATCTCAGTCTTCTTACCCGCATTCGACTGGTGTATTAATGCTGGTGTAGAATCAGGATTGTTTACTTTCCCAGAAATATAATTTGAAAACGTCATGGTTGTTTGATTTTCCCAGGGATTCAGTTTGATTCAATTTTCGTTCGCCAAGTTTCCCATATTTTCTAATGTTCGAATTTATCGATTGAGTGTAAAGTAGCTAGGCACGATGTTGTTGGAGTTAATTTTGAAGGAATTAAGCGGTTGGGTTTTTTCTTCTTCTTACAATTCATTTCTTTTTCATATACCATGTGATGCAACTAGATGTGATCGGAAAATTTTGGTGTATGTATGTGTGTATGATGTATCTGGGTGTAGCAAAATTAATAACGAATTATTTCTAAAAAACAAAAACCACTGAAGTGAATAACAAAATAGATAATGCTTTTTCAGCTTTTTTATTAGGATTAACTACGAATTTCTATTTTTGCCCGATAGATAAATAACCGACAAACTGTCACCTGCTTACCTTAAATATAATAATTTTATTATACCTTACCTCAGAATCATGAATGAATTCGAAATATTATACAGGAGTGTATCGAAAATAAGCTATCCACAAACTTTCTTTCAAATTGTGTTGAAAACCGATATTTTATTTATACAAAAAATTGATCCTTTATTGTACGAGGTTAAACTTGAACATAATGAAGACCGGATGAAATTTAAGTTATTCCTTCACGAATTTTTGAACTTTGGATCGAATTCTCTTCATCAAGTTCCGGACAAGTGTTGCATCGCATTTTTTGGACGCTTGCGCCCAAATTTTTTTGAACTCCTGCATGTTCCCAGCTGCCTTACCAGTCTTCTTGAAGACCCTCTTCACGATTGCCCAGTAATGTTCGATGGGTTGAGCTGAAGGCAATTTGGTGGATGATATTTTTCTCAACGAAATCTATACCCTTTTCCGCAAGCCAATTGAGAGTGGTTTTGGCATAGTGAGCCGACGCTAAATCCGGCCAAAACAGTGGAGGTGTACTATGCTTCTTATATAAAGGCAACAATCTCTTCTGGAGACACTCAGATCCATAGATTTCCGCATTTATAGTTCCGGTAGTGTAAAAAATGGTTGACTTCAAACCACAGGATCATATTGCTTGCCATACCAGTACCTTTCGACCGAATTTCTCCACTTGAATCGACCTGTCCGCATCGCTCACATCCTTCTCAACGACGGCAGTGAAGTATTGTGGACCTGGAAGGGTTTTTGAGTCCTCCTTACGTAGGTCTCATCGTCCATCAAAACGCATGCATCCGGACGCTGCAAAAGACTCGAATACAATTTCTGGGCCCTTGTTGCTGCTCACTTCTTCTGTTTTGCACTTTGTTTCGAGATTTTGTGCTACTTGTAGGTCTTCAGGTGGTTTCGCCTCTTGATACGCTGGATCATTCCGACACTCGTTCCTGCTTTTTTGGCCAAATCACGTATTGACATTGATTTGTTCTTCATGATTAGAGAAACCACTTTCTGCTCCAGTTTCGGGTTGGCAGAACCGGGTTTTCTGCCTCTTCCTGGTAGCTCATCCAAAGAATAGTGTTCCCCAAACTTATTAATGATGGTTTTAACACTCGCATGATGAATTCCAAACCGCTTCGCCAATTTTCGCATAGTAATACCCTTCTCACTTAGCCATGTGTCCAGAACCTTAATTTTCACTTCCTTTGAATTTGAAAGAATTTGAAAGAATTTGAACCGCACAAACAAGTAAACAAAAGAAAGCTGACAGTCAAACGCACAGCATGCAGTGTTCAGAGCATAAAAAAACCATCACAAATACATGCGTACAACGCAAATGTATGTGGATAGCGTATATTCGATACACTCCTTAGTTCACCTATCCGGATTGACTTTATTCCCTGAGGGTTAGGCTCTGTGGTAATATTAGTCCGTTTAACCTCTATACTTCGTTTTGATCAGCTATGATGATTCAGGAGCCACCGGATAACATTAAAGGGTGTTACGATGAAAACGAATATTGAGGGGTGCAACGATGGGCTCTCATAGCGTAGTCGGTACACGCGGAGGCCAGGGACTCAATTCCTGATCAAGTTGAACGTCTTTTCGGATGAGAAATTCATTTAGCTGCTCTGTTGCATACTAGGCTGCCTGAAAAGTCCTTCTAATTTTCTACAGATAATCACCAATGTGAACCATTTTGTATGAGCTTTGAATGGCGGCTGTTAAAATTTCTGCCATTTCTGTCCACGCATTCATTAGTGACAACAGTGCGAAGAGACCGATCAGCCAGTTTTTTTAAATGGAAAAATCCGAGTTTCGAGTTTTGATAAAATACTATTTTCTACGCAAGAAAACAGCTGCCAAAACCAAAGCCAAGCTGGATAAGTATTTTCCAGACTCTGCTCCATCGTTTCAAACGATTCATAAGGTGTTTGCTGATTTTCGTTGGGGCCGTACGAGCACCGTTGACGCACCGAGTTCTGGACGCCCAAATGAGGTCACTACAACAGAGAATGTTGATAAAATCCTTGATTTAGTATTGGAGGATCCAAAAGTGAAATTGAGAGAGTTAGCTAAGGCTTTAGGCATTTCAATGGAACGAGTTGGCAACATCACGCATTTCGTTTTGGGTACGAAGAATCACTGCCGCGTTTGCTTACAATGGACCAAAAACGCAGTTTGTGCGCCAATTCGTAACCATGGATGAAACTTGGATCCATTACTACACACCGGAGTCATTGCAGCAGGCAAAACAGTTGGTTTCAACGGGCGAAAGTGCTCTGAAGCGCCCGAAAACGCAACAGTCGGTGGGAAAGGTTATGGCATTTGTGTTTTAGGATGCGCAAGGTATAATATTCATCGACTATCTAGAAAAAGGTGAAACCATAACAGGCGCAGCGTTATTGGAGCGTTTGAAGGATGAAGTCCAGAAAAAACGGTCGCATTTGCAGAGAAAAAGTGTGCTCTATCATCACGACAATGCGCTGCTCATTCATCCTCAATTGCTGAAGCTAAATTAAATGAAATTCGGTATCAATTAGTTCCCCATCCACCGTATTCGCCAGACTTGCCCCCTCAGTGAACTCTATTTGTTTCCAAACCTGAACAGATGGCTCACCGGTAAGCGATTCTACTCAAATGATGAGCTCATAGCTGAAACCTATGGCTATTCTGAAGGACTTCCGAAGGAGTACTGTTCGGATGGGATAAAAAAAATTAGAAAATCGATGAAATCGCTGTATCGACCTAAAAGGAGCGTATGTTTAGAAATAAAACCGAATTTGACAAAAAAAAATGTTTTCGTGTTTGATATTAAAGGCACTTTTCAGACAACCTAGTTAGCGTATCATATCGCTTGCCATACGCTATACAGGAATCGGCAAAAAATGATCCATCGAGCCGGATACTAATTATGCCACGATATCTTTACAAATCGCCAGGCAATCCGTTCAATAGGTGGATACTAATGGAGCTTAGATGCAAGCCCCCCAGTGGGTCATAGGTTGCGGATCATGAACGGCCTCCAGATATGGAGGGTAGATGTAAATTAAATAAGCATCCCCGGACAGGCAGCGGTGGCTGCCTAGGATGTGGGAGAGCTTAACAGTTGCTGAACTCTGTAGAGTTTCTTCCAAAATCCCACAAATATCCGAAAGCAGCCCTGTCACAGCGAGTCACCCGCTATAAGGTATTAATTTGCAGGCTTTCACCAACCTGAGCTTCTGTTTTCCATGTCAGGGGCGGCTGAAAACGGCGTTTGTTCTCAATGTTTGTGGCGGTCAATCATTGTCCCCGTGCCAGCGTGGGACTCTTAAACAGATATGTGCACGATGGTCCTCTGGTGAGACGAGGGGTTGGTGCAGGCTCAACCTGAGGGTTCAACATTGTAGCGCTGCAGGAGGTTTGCTGGAAAGAATCAATGGTTCATACACATAGGGATGGTTATACCATCTACCAGAGCTGCGGCAATACACGCGAGCTGGGTACAGCTTTGTCGTGATGCGGTGAAATGCACAAGCGCGCGATTGGTTGGTGGCCAATCGACAACAGAATGTGCCAGTTGAGAATCAAAGGCCGTTTCTTCGATGTCACGCTTAATCAACGTCCTCGCCTAGGAAGTGACGATGACGACAAGGACGCTTTTCACGCACAGCTTGAACGGGAATACAACAGCTACCCAAACCATGACGTAAAATCGTCGTCGGAGATCTCAATGCACAGTGTCGGCCAGGATGAGGAATTCAGACCGGTTATAGGAAAGTTCAGCGTCCACAAACTTACGAACAAGAAAGGCCTCAGACTCATCGATTTCACCGCTTCCAAGAACATGGCCATACGTGGTACCTACCTTCAGCATAGCCTCCTATATATGTACACCTGGAGATCACCACAACAGACCGAATCATAAATCGACCACGTTTTGATTGATGGAAGGCACTTCTCGGATAAGGAGTGTATCGAAAAGTAGTTATAAACTTCCAAATAATAAAATAGGCATGAAACCATGGTTAAAATTAACATACTATTTCAGTTTATTATAGCTTAACATGTTTACAAAAGATACAAACGGAAAAACTAGTCATCATGTTCATTTCTGTAGAATGCCCGTACCTTTGATTTGACACCTGCCATCAAATTCTGCACAGTGACCTTTGTGCACTTCCTGGATGCCACTGCCCAATTTTTCTTAAAATCGGTCATGTTTTGGGACACTGTACCATCCTTCTTAAATATACGCTTGACTATTGCCCAATAGCGTTCGATCGGTCGCCAACTGGGGACAGTTTGGTGGAGTTGATGTCTTTTTCTACGAACTTGATGTTATTCTCCGTCAGCCACTGTAGAGTGGATTTGGCGTAATGTGCCGATGCCAAATCTGGCCAGAAGAGAGGAGGGACTGGTGCTTTCTATACAATGGTAGCAACCTGTTCTTCAAACATTCCTTTTGATAAATCTCAGCATTTATAGTTCCTTTTGTATAGAAAATTGAAGAACGCAAGCCACATGTGCAAAATAGCTTGCCAAATGAGCACCTTCTGACCGAATTTCTCCATCGCAACAGTCGTATCTGCGGTTGGCACACGTTCCCCAACAGATTTAGTATAAAACTGCGGCCCCGGTAGCGTTCTTGAATCTTCTTTAACGTATGTTTCGTCATCCATCAAAATGCACTGGTCGACATTGTCCAAAATGCAGCTGTACAGCTTTCGAGCCCTGGTTTTGGCACGAGACTTTTGTTCCGGAGTTTGTTTGGGCACTTTCTGCTTTTTGTACGTCTTCAAGTCATTCCTGCGCTTGATTCGTTGAATCATTCCGATGCTGGTCCTGAACTTCTTGGCTAGATCGCGAGTAGAGGCAGATTTGTTCCGTTGAATATAATCCACAACTTTTTGGTCCAAATCAGGGTTGCTGGAGCCGGGTTTCCGGCCACTTCTTGGTAAATCCTTGAGGGAGCACTCCTTACCAAACTTTTCGATGATGCGTTTTACACTTGCCGGGTGAACATTTACTCTTTTCGCAATCTGGTTGTAAGTAACACCCTTTTCGGTGCACCAAGTGTGCAGAATTTTCTTTTTAGTCTCAAATTCAATTCGCGACATTTTGAATACAACTTTATCAACGGAAATGAATGAACCGAATAATCATTTTTGAGATGTAAACAAAGCAAATGGCGCTTACACGCTAAAAATATATACAGTAGTTTATGCGTAATAACGCATCGAATGTTTATAACTACTTTTCGATACACTCCTTATTATCGACGTCAGGACCTATCGCAGCGCCAACATCGACTCAGACCACTACCTGGTAGTGGTCAAAGTACGCCAAAGACTTTCCGTTGTGAACAACATTCGATACCGGCACCCGCCACGGTATAATCTGGAGCGACTGAAGCTACCCGAAGTCGTAACTTCGGCAAATCCTTGAAGCAGCGTTGTCGGAAGAGGGAGAGCTAATCGGACAGCTAATGAGGACATTTGTGGAAAGAAATCAACAGAACGATTGGTTCGACGACAAGTGTCAAACGGTTCTAGATGACTAGAATACAGCAGGCAACTCGTCAAAATGTGGAGCGATACAGACAGGAGCGAAGACAGCAAAATCATCTCTTCCAGGATAAGCTTCACCTGGAGGAGTTGGAGTGCGAAGAAATGGAGCAACTGTATCGTTCTCAAGATACGCGTAAATTCTACAAGAAGCTCGACGCATCCCGTAAAGCCTTCGTGCTGCGAGCCGAAATGTGTCGGGATAAATATGAAAGTATCTTGACGGATGAACGTGAGGTGATTGAAAGGTGGAATCAGCACTACGATGAACATTTGAATGGCGCAGAGGTGGAATACTAGGGCAGCAGGCGGAATGGCTTCATCGGTATGGTGGACGAGGGTGACGTGCCAACTCCCACGATAAGTGAAGTTAAGGATGCTATCAAGCAGCAAGCTAGAAAGGATGGCATCGGAGCGAAACTTAAAAAATGAGCCCGGATAAGTTAGCAACTTGTCTGCATCGACTGATAGTAAGAACCTGAGATACAGAACAGCTTCCGGAGGAGTGGAAAAAGGGAGTTGTATGCCCAATATTCAAAAAGGGTAACAAGTTACAATGTGAGAACTGTCGAGCGATTACTATTCTCATCGCGGTCTACAAACTGCTGTCCCAGATTATCTTCCGTCGTCTATCGCCGCTAGCAAGCAGATTTGTGAGAAGTTACCAAGCCGGTTTTGTAAATAGTCGATCGACAACTGACCAAATCTTTACGTTGCGGCAGATCCTCCAATAGAAACGCAAGTATCAAGTTCCTACACACCACCTATACATCGACTTGAAGGACGTATACGGTACAATTGATCGTGAAGAGCTATGCAAGATTTTGGAGGACGGTCTTTCATATCTCCTGTTCAACATTACGCTAGAAGGTGTTATGAAACGTGTGGACTTTAACATGGGGGATACGATTTTCAATAAATTCGACCAATTCATCTGCTTCACTGATGACGTGGACATTGTCGGCAGAACGTTCCAGGTGGAAGCTGATCAGTACACCAGCGTGAATAGAGCTCGCATAGGCAGAACTGTGACAATCGACGGAGATGAGTGGATACTGGTGGAGTAGGTGGTGGATGAGTTTGTGTAGCTCGGATCATTGGTTACGTCGGATAACAACTGCACCAGAGAAATTCGGAGACGCATTATTACCACGCTGGCAAAACCGATAGTTCTCTACGGGCATGAGACGTGGACAATGGTCGAAGAGAACCTGCAAGCGCTTGGAGTTTTCAAACGACGCGTGCTTAGGACCATCTTTTGCGGTGTGTGTGAAATGAAGGTTAAGGATGAACCACGAGCTGGAGCAGCTCTATGGCGAACACAGTATCCAGAAAGTCGCAAAAGCTGGAAGAGTACAAGGGACGAGACATGTTGTAAGAATGTCGGACAACAACCCCGCAAAAAAGGGTGTTTGCCTCGAATTCGACCGGTACAAGATACAGAGGAGTGCAGCGAGCTAGGTGCTTAAACCAAGGGGTAAAAGTTCTTGGAAGTGTGGGACATTTAAGGAACTGGAGACAAGCAGCATGCAGCCAAGTTTTTGGAGAAATATCGTGACGGAGGTACATCCAATCGGCAGCCCATATATTGCACCCATATAACGTAGCAAATGCACCATAAAAAAATAAAAAGCACTCCATAAAGTAAAAAGTCATGTACCAATAAAAAATACAACATGCTCCATAAATTAACAAAAATACTCCATAAACAGGTGAAATGGAGCCGGTGAAAGTACTAAATTTCTTGTTCAAGTGAAATGTTGCACCAATGAACATTCGTAAAAAACACCATCAAAATATAAAAATGTTCCATAAAGAGTACAAAAACTTTCCATGTTCTATATGTTGGTAACCCATTATTTCATCAATGATGAACTTTATAAAAAAGATACTGCACCATAAAGAGTGATCCGTTTACATTAAAGCAGCCATAAGAGTTTCCATACATTCAACAACTATTACCATATAAAATCAAAAATGCTCCATAAAATTGATCGACTTCGGAACCATGAAAACATATAGTTAAGCTATCGCTGCTTCTCAAGTTGATTGGCACCACTGGAAGCAACTGCGTGAAATTTATTTTGTATACTTAAAAAGTAAATTATATTAAACTTATTTTTGACAAACGCTCCATAACGATTAAAAATTGTTCCATAAAATTGATCATAATCTATCCATTATTTTAGTAAAATGTTCCATGAAAGGACATACATGGCTGTTTTCGGCATCTTAAGACCCCTCGTCGAAAGTAGACCATCATGGAAAATCATGTATTTCCTATGGTGCATTTTTCGTTGTTTATGGAGCATACCGAAATTAAAAAAAAAACAATCTAGGAGTTTCAAAAGTATGAACCTACTGCGCTGCACATCTGGTCATCCTATGAGTTCGCTTGCAGATACACGATTCCATGAAGTATATCACTCCGTAATATTCTGTCATTGTACACCTTAAAATGTGGATTTGACCCATAACCATGTTCAACCATGAAAAACGTCCTGCCGAATGCCAATAACAAATAAAGAGAGATGGAAGTTATTTTAAAATAATTAAAAAAAGCCAATAAACTTAGGTTAAGGTAATGAAGTATGTGGTAAGAAAGGAAAAATGATTCTTCTTTTGCAAATGGCTAGTAATAACAAATATGTCATCAAGAACTATTACAAATACTTTCATTCATTGTATGTTCAATTCCTATCCTCCAATATTAAAAATCTCTTACTGTAGATAAAAGCACGCATAATGCACCTATGCAATTGTATCGAAATCAAAACTTGTTCTTGGATAGAATAAAAGGTTCAATACTTACGATTTATTAAGACCGGCCGTACTTCAAATTTAAACAGAATATGCAGTAGAGACATAGGGTAAGTGTACCAGTTATGGCACAACTTAAAAAGTGTACCAGTTGTGGCATGGCTTATGGAGTTTGCATGTTTTAGTGTCATAACTGGTGCACTTGCCATAACTGGTACACCTACCCTATGCAGTAGCCACACGAAGAAGAGGCGTGCAATGAGCAAGGTGGATCGATCAAGTTGAAGGCGACCTGCGGACCCTCCGCAGACAACGAGGTTGGCGGAATGCCGCCATGGACCGAGGGAATGGAAACAACTTCTGTATACAGCACGGACCACCCCGGCCTTAGTCTGATTGGTAAGGTAAGTATGCAGTAGAGATAATCGCGAAGAAGAAGAATTAGTGAAATTTTCACCGTAACAAGGAACCCTTCGTTGTGAAAACCCCTAAAGCATTTTTTTCGCCAATCCGAAGTGAACAGAAGATTTAGTGATTAATTCGTGATATTTATGTTTCAGTCAATAAATAGTTTTAAATCTCGGTTTAGTAGAATGAGGGTCATAAATACATGTATTTAAAAAACAATTTGAAAAAAAACAGAAGCATATTTCCGGATCACCTTGTTTACCATTTGCCTTCGAAGGAGTCGACAATAGAGAGCTGTAATAGAAATACAATGAGTTACACGAGCATACAATGGAATAATGATCTTCAAATACCCAAGTGCAAGTTTTGAGTGGGTTGTGTTATTTCCATTGGTTTTGATATAGGGTATGTGTACAAGTTATGGCACTATTCCATATACGCAATGGTACCAGTTATGGCACTATTACTTGTGAACTTCATAAGCCATGCCACAACTGGAACATTTTTTAAGTAGTGCTCATTACTGGTACACTTACTCTATCTGCGATTTTTTTTTCAAATACAAATATTTTGTATACTACTTCTAGACTTTGTCAGTGCCTCGTGGTGTCTGAGTACAAGGCACTGAAGTATGTAAGTAGTAGATGAAATATGCGTATCTGTGAAAGCATAATCGAGTATAACGGAATAAGGACAAATAACTCAAACCACTGCCACCATTGAACAAAACCAGGCGTTTTGTTGCGTGTTTTACGTGAGAAAACCATAGGTGCCTGCACATTCTCTTGGGTATTTGAAGATCTACGAAAAATCGTCTACAATTACGTTTAGATGTATAATTCTGCCGGCAAGTCCCGTTGAATGAGCCTTTAATCAACGATCAGTGCTTTGCTAACTGTCTTTGGACGTCCTGTCGGTTTCCTTCGGCCCATAGGTGTAGTGTCTGCCCCGGTACTTAGCACGTATTTTTGGCGTTTTACAGCGACTGCCAGGACGTGACAACAAAAGTTCTTCTTAAGGAAGTAATAACATGTACAATTCCAAGAATTCCAATCGTCGCTGCTTACGTCCACTCTGTAGAAGTTACCGAAATCTTCCGAAAATTGCTCGAATGTGCGGTAGTCTGGATGTTCAAATGCTTGTATTTCGAGCAGAGATATTTCCTTTTTATATTTTCCGGGCACGTAAACAAATTGTTTCCCATCGACCGGAGCCTGACAGGTTCTCATTTTCTTCCCCAACTTCAACCAATCAAATGTTTTTCTCTCGTTGGTGATGCTGTTGACGGTTCGTTCCTGGGCAATAGCCTTCATAGGATCACCGTACTCATAAATTATGTTTAGAATTATGGTCTTGAAGGAAGAGAGTGGTTCCTTGTGTCGGTTCATATGATTATACTTTATTGATTTGTTAAGTGCTTCTAAGGCATTATTTGTAGCTGGTACAGTTGGCTTGGCTGCTTCATACCATTGGCAAAAATTCTTGTCATATGCGTACTTTTGCATAAACTGAATAAAATCAGGAAATCTTTCATACTTTCGTAAAAACAACTTCATCCCGGTGACGAAATGTTGCGTTGTTGGAGAAACCTGGAGTAAGCCAATATCACGTTTAATTTGAGCGTGCATTTCGTTCGGAACTTCATTGTTCTTTTTCAAATGTTTTGAAATGTTTTGAACTACATGAAAGTAACAATTAAGAATTGTTGGCTCGTTAAAAACAATACGAGCGGCTTTTTTGATAGCAAGCTCTCCATCGCTCATAAAAGTGGTGACAGCCACTGTAAATCCAAATCTTGTACAAGCATCAATGATTGCTTGAAAGAAAACTGGTAGTCTGTTTGGTCTTGTTTAGATAGGATGCCAAATGCCACTGGGTGTGCGTGTCGCATTTTATCTAGAACAACGACAACAAGCAAAGGATAACCTTCTAAAGTGACTTTGAAAGTGCAATCGGCAGCAGCAACGTTAAATTTCGTCAAAATCGAAAGCAGACGCTTGGATGAAAAAATTATTCGGAATGATTTGTTCTCGTGATCAATATCTTTTCCGATCACGAACCCTTCGCGCTCGTCATTCGGCACCGCTGATTTGGAAACTACCCACTGTTCCAATTCTCCTGCAAATAAAAAAACAGTGATAGGTTAATCGGTGTGTCTTGGATCTTGAATTACCACGGGACGGGCAAATAATGACGTTTCAGAAGTCAACATCTATCTTTTTCCTTCTACCTATAAACCGAATTGCATCTGTTTCGTGCATATAAATGACAGCGGGCCTCATTTAAATAAGGCCCCGATATGTTGCATACTGTAAAACGCTAGCAACCAGGATAGGGTTACCAGCCCCCTGTGAATTACGGATCTTTTGTGGAAACTTCTATTTGATTTTGCCGAGAGTGTTATACTTTGAAGAAAGGACTGCAATGTTGGCTCATGGATCTAGGATTCGGCCTAACGATAAAAATTGCCTGTGCTTAAATTTTATTTGTATTGATATGCTAACGAAACTATAATACTGCATAATTTTTCATTCCAGGATAAACATTGGCGAAGCAACCGAGGGTGCAAGGGATACCGTGCTCCCCCTGGAGCCTGGTAGGCACACCCTGAAATTGATCTGCTGTTTAGTTCTCTATGCTTTATTATTCTGCATTCTAATCTCAGTGTGCATTTTACATTTTACGCAGTTTTTGTTGATTCCCAAAAACAGGGGTTTTGCAGATTATTTTCAATTGCTACTCTGATATTTTCAAATCCTTTGTGAGGCGTTACGCTGGCACCTACAGGAAAAGTCATGCTACGCCAACGAGGATAGAAATAGTGAAAATATTTACCTAGAATTTTAGGCATTGGCCGAATAATAGATCCATAGGCCAACATCAAAGCCCTTTCCTCTATATGAATTACAT